>JAUMHB010117005.1:2523-28327 GCA_032359685.1 Pittosporum tobira | reverse complement strand
GAAATATTTATTTTAGTTAATTATTATTTATTTAGTTACAAATAAGTTATTTAAGTTGATTGGAATTATTTTTAAGAAATAATTTTTTAAAAAGCTATAAGTGAGGTATAATTTTTTTATGTGCAAATAAAAAAATAAAAAATATATATATATTTTTAGAATAATTTCTTACAAGTTGTAACAAACAGAGCCATAAACTTTTAAAGATTCTAAAAACAATTATGAAGATATGTTGCGGAACAACTTTAACCCGGATAAGCTCCTTTGTAAATTACGAAAATATAAGGCCCTTATGAAAATACTCTATTGATTTTTTAAAGCGGTGTTCTGAAAATGATCAGACGAATTCAGATGGTAAAAAAATGAATGACTTAATGCTCATACGAAAAGTAATCAGATTTTTTCGGGCTTTAATATTCAACTAGTTTAAGTGATATATAATAAATGATTGACTAGGGGGAGAGTCTCATGATAGATATTCTAACATATTGAATTCTTTTTTTTTAATTATTAATTATTAATTTTTAAAATTTAAAATATTTTTATTTTATTAATTGGAATAAATATACTTTTCTTTTGGTTCAAATTGGAATAAATATACGTGAGCTTATATAGGGCTTGTTTGATATCAATTATTGAAATTAATTATAATTTATTTTCAAAAATTAATTATCTTAAAATTGTTTATTTTTGTTAATTTAAAAAAATTTAGATTAAATAAAATAATAATATTAATTCATATTTTTTAACTTATAATATATTTTTATTAAGAACCGTTTCAATAGTACGGGTGCTGCCGTGCCACGAGGCACGACCATGGAAGTAATGAAAAAGAAAAAGAAATTCTTGCAAGCCTAAATATTCTATTAAATAAAGGCTAGAGAAAAGCGAGAATGAAACTTCCTTTTCCAGTTCTATACTCTTCTGCCCACATTAGGATTACTCGTCAACGGTTGATCAAATTTGATAAATTCACCTTCTGAAAAATTTTCGAAATTAATTTATAAATTATTTTAAAATAAATTGTGTTAAATAAATTCATTATATAATGGGGACCGGACGGGGGTGGGCACGAGTCAAACTATCTGTGCGACTTTTTGTCACTTTGCGCTGTCTTTATCGAGTTGGTGTTTGTGACGCTTACATTCACCGCCCTTTTTCTAACTCACACTCTCTATGTGTCTCTCTCACTCCAATAAAATTATAATATTTTTATTTTTTGAACATTTTAATAAAATTAAAATACTTATTATAAAATTTTAATAATATAAATTATTTAAATTATTTTTATCTTATTAAATATAATTTTTTTATTTTAATATTATAACTCACTATTTTATCTATTATTTTAACATTATAATTCACTACTTTATCCATTACTTATCTATTTAAAAATATAATATCAACACTATGACATATCACTTCAACTACTATTTATCTAACTAAAATTATAATACTATTAAAAATAATTTTCACTATTTATTTGTAATCAAACATATTTTTTAAGATTTATGAAAAATGAACGGAAAAATTGGCAAGAAACAAGTTAGAAGGAGTATGATGATTAATGATCACCGATAAAAAAAAATAATAATAAAAAAGGACTCTTTAATAGTATTTCCTCCATCTTCAAACAAAAAAATAATTTATTTCAGCAAATTTTGAATATTAAGAATATAATTTTATTATGTATTTAAGTTTTTACAATAATGAAAATTAATTTTAATAGGGTTGGTATAATGATATATTTTAATGGAAAATTGAGCCTATTAAATTGTTTTTATACTATTACAAATATTTTTGTGAAATGTATAAATTTAAACTCTTGTTGTATTACAGTTTCTACTCTACCTGTCATGAGACCCATTTTGTAATATTAAGATTTGGTGAAATCACGAGAACATAATAATTTCATTAATAATATAAAAAGAGAATCGGTGTTTTTATATGTTTTTGTTATTTTTATATGTACAATTTACATTCTAAATAATATAAGTAGTATTGTGTAAAATATGAATCATATGTACAAAAATAACAAAAAATGTGTGAAAAATATTAACTCTCTATAAGAAAAATTCATCCATTATAAAAAAAAAAAAAAAAAAAAAAAAAAAAAAAAAAAAAAAACCTTGACTTATCATTTGAATCAAAGTTTGTATTTTTCAGATAGAGAAAAAAAAAACATTAAATTTATACAAGGAAAAAAAAAATGAATAGCAAAAAAGATATTAAACAACATCAATATACATACAATTCCTTACCTTGTAATATTTCCTCATAATTATTAATAAATCTAAATAATAACAAAAAAAAAATATAATTTCACCAAATTCAAATCTCAAAAGCAAGAAGAAAAAAAAAACTCATTTTTCCACCATTAATTTGCTGACTCCCTCTCATTTTATCCCATGATATCGCAAATTCCCTATCAATCCGTTACATAGTTTGACTAAACGAATGCATGTAATTTCTCGATTGGTGGTGTGCTAGACTTTTGGTGGGACACTCGACCGACCAGTCCTACTAGGCTACTGCTACTTTTTGAAGTAAAGTTAGCTAGTGGGGTCCCACTCTCTGTCCAGACTGTGATTTGATTTGCCTAATCCGCTAATCCTAATCCTTTATTGCATGCTCCAATCTTTTCATGCATTTATTCACGTTATTAAGCGTGTGAATACTGCTAAATGTAAGTCAAAGATGTTGACACAGTCTATATAAAAATAGTTATTAATTATTTTTTAAATAAATTAAGAATATTATTATACATCATTTTTAAATTTTCTAATAAAATTTTAAAAAATATTTTTATAATAATTTATTTTTAAAAATAAATTATTAATTATTAAAATAAACTGTGTCAAATATAATATTTAACTGCTTGTAAACTCTTAGGTGGGGCCATGCTTGAATTTCCATCGACTAATAATTGTATACTTACTTCATTCTAAAAATATTGTAATATACTTTAATGATTCTGCACGTATTTTAATAAGTATGGAAAATATATTAAGATATTTTATTTTTATTGAGAAAATTTACTTTTAATATATATATATATATGTATGTATACACACACACACACATCAGATTTCTAAAATTTGGTAAGGCAATAAAGAGAGGGACTAGCGCCTAAACAATGCTAATCGGACATAGGTGAAAATTAATCGATCTTAGACGCTCGCTCAATACACTTAGGTGTTAAAAGACCTTCTATGATTAATTGAAGAGTTAATCAGACTTAGACATTAATTTTTATAATATTGATATACATATATTTATGTTATATTTTTAGTAATATATATATCAGTACAATCGTCAAAATTAATTGTAATTTTTTTGAGAGAGAATGAGTACGTATTTTTTTTCCCCCTGTTTTCGGTCAAAAAGCAAATCAACGTAAAGATTGGGCTAAGTTGTTTCGGGCCTCGGCTTGTTGCTCATTTTGTTACATATAAGTAGGACCAAAATACCTTATCTATCCACTTTTTTGTCTATCTTCCTTTATTGGGGTTGGCTGAATTCTTCCCTCTCTGTTTTTGTAACAAAATTAGGAGCCTCAATTGTTTTCACTGTCGTCTTTATCACGTTGTTCAACTTTTCTACTCTAAAATTTCTGAAATTTAAAAAAATTTGTCACCTTTTTATGTAACTAATTCTTAGATATCAGTATACAACATTAAATAAAAACACACTTAACCAATTTTAACTAATGAATATACATAATATTATATTGATACTTGAGTCCGAAAGAGTTCAACAGTCGCATCAAAGAGATTGTTGCTTGAATCCGAAATAGTTCTTTATACGTTAAACGTATTTTAATATTCGCATTATATAATTATTAAAAATATTTTAAAAATTGTGAAATAAAAAAGAAGGAGAAATAGATGACATTATTGTGTGTGTCATGTGTGTTTGTGTATGTCATGTGTGTGTGTGGACCCCCACCACTTGGTAGCAAGCTTTCACATTAAAGTGTAGCCCTGTGTTATCAATTCTCTCTGTAGGATTTGATGGTTATTTATTTATTTATTTATTGATTGATCATGGGCCTATACACTCCACCTCCTCATGGGATATGGTCCACAATACAACGGGGGTATTTATATAAGCACCAGGCTGAATCACAAAAGATCCGAAGGCTGAAAAACATCGATTGAAACAACTTTTAGGACATTAATGGTCCAAACCTTGGCGGACCACTTACGATTCAAATAGGTTAGTCCAAACTAATAACTACACTGTGCACCAAAAAAGGGGACCGAAATATTGGGATACCAGAGTATCCTACTAGCATTGAAGGCGATGTATGAGTATGGTGGGGCTTGGGGTCCCATCTTCAGATAGCTGCATGCAATTACATTGATTGGTTGATGGGGGACACTTTCTGGACCATTTTTTGGAAAATTTGTGGACCTCCTAGTGCAGCTAATTATTACTCATTTTTTAAGATGCCTTTTCTTACTCACACATGTGGTATTTCATAAATCCACTTTGATGGATATAGTCACACATGATATGTGTACATTATTATAAATAAGATTGCATAATAATAATAATAATAATAATATATTTTAAAGCCATAATTATCAGTAAAAATATATTCCATTTGTCCTAAAAAAATGGCTAGTGACTTAATAATATGTGGAACTAGATAATATATCATCAGTCGTTTTTTTAGAATAGAAGGAATATTTAAAAATTAAATATTATAAGAAAATATTTAATTGATCAGTTAATGGCATTTTTTTGTGTTTAACACAAACCCTTTTACCTCGCAAATTAATTAAAAAAAAAAAGGAAAAAACTTACAACTTGACTATTATCTTGGATCTCGGTTAATAGCACTTATCCAATTACAGGTTTGAGACCATGGTGATAAATACTGTAGGGCCCAAAAAACAGTGGGCTCATAATAAAAGTTTGAGCTCCAACTTTGGTCTCGTACGAGCCCAGCTTAAGCAGCCTCTTTTTTATGCAGAGTAGAAACATATAGAATGGGCCGAAACCCATTGACCCTACGTATACTCCGATGCTCTTAGCTACAAACCCTAATAGGAGTATTGGCCATGAGCTGCAACAACAATTTGCGCACCCGCCGGGTAAATTTACCATGGATGGGGTTGTTGATGCTAGGAAGAATGTGGCAATATGCCAATCTGAGGCGGCTATTTATATATATTTGTTTGTGTATATATATATATCCTTCATGAATTTCTTGGATTTGATAAATTCCGATTCTTTGATAGCAGGTGAGTTGACTTCCAAAATCACTTTTTGGTACAATTTTCCGGGAGCTATATCTACTGACATGTTAATGGTTCATGCTTTTTATATTTAAGTTTTTTTTTTTTTTTTTTTGGGATAAAATTTTATATGTTTAAGTTGTTTACTCCCCTCTTAAGTGTTTTTTTGTTGTTTTAATATGCTTATTTGATTTTAAGGCTTTTCAATTCTCAAATTGAGATTCAATACTGAAATTTTCTAGTATGTGAACATCATTTAATATTCTGGGCTTTTTAATTTGGATGACGTAGACATTTTCGGGTAATAATCGGAACATGATTAACAGATGTATAGATGTTATTATAGCCGGTGATGATAGCTATTGACCATGAGCTGCAACAACAATTTGCGCACCCTACTATGGGGGGTTGTTGATGCTAGGAAGAATGTGGCAATATGCTAATCTGAGGCTTTTGATTATGTTATTTCAGCATATGTAAAATTTGTTTTTTCTATTTTTTCTTTTTTTCATCTGCTCCTTTTCCATAGAACGATCTCCATTTTGAGTTGTGAAAGTCATATTGCAAAACTCTAAATTATGAAATTGACATGAATCCATCAAATTCTAGTTGTTACAGCCGGCTGAATGTTAGACTCTACTATTAAAATTTGAAAAATGGAGTATATATTTTTACAGAAAAGAAGGTAGTGTTACGGTATATATTTATGATAGACTTCGTCCTGATCCTCCCTGGGTTCTACCCTATTGGATGACGATGATTCAGATTAACTAGCAACCATGCCGTGTTTTTATCAAAGATTACAGAAGGCTTTCTGGAATATTAATTGAGATCAACTGGTGGAATGTGTACCAGCCGGAGAAGTAGTACTGGACCAGGAAACAGGGTAGATGCTCTCTTTTCCGATGAGCAGAAATTTGATGCTTGAATTTGTATTTATACCGATGCTAATTTGCTAGGTCTTAGTGTGGTTTTGTTCTTCGTATCAATTAACTAAATTAAATTAAATTAATTGAATTAAGCATACAATTGTTTCAAGTAAAATATCTGATTTTCACTCAAAGTATCTGCTCAGAAAGTATCTAAGATGACTTTCCTTTCTCTCTGTGGGATGAGCTTCATAGATATCCTTCTACCCCTTTTCATATGACAACATTGATACAATTGTTAGGCATGGGAGATGTTTGAAAACACTTATTTTTAGTTTACTATCACTTATTTAGCTTAAAATAAGCTATTGAATTTGCTTGAAACAATTTTTTTAAAAAAAATTATAAATAAGGTACGAATTTTGTATGCACAAATGAAAAAATTGAGGAAATTTAAATAGGAAATATAATTTTTTTAGAGCAGCTTTTAAATCAACTGTGGCAAACAAGGATAAACTAAAGCCCATAGTCGTCGTATTTGTTAATGTTGTATGACTGACATACCCAGCAAGCAAAACAGCAGACGACATGCTCATTCCATTTTAAAATAGTTATCACACTATTAAAAATTTAACTTATTAAAACTTTTAACTTCAAAATTATATGAATTATTTTAACTACAATTAATACAACTGTTAAAAACTTTAAACTATTTTAAAAAATACTATCAACTACAACGAAAAATTGTATCGAAACTCAAATAGATTCAAGTTTAGTTCACATTTAAAACTGTTAAAAATTGATGTTTTAAAAATAAATAAATTGAGTAATGCTCTTATATTCAAATGGGAGATGACATATAACGCTCCGTTTGTAAGTTTTGAGATAAAGAAAATAAAAATAAAAAAGTTATGAATTTTCTTTTATTGTGTAGTTTTGAGGTAAAGAAAATTTAAAAAAAAAAACAAAAAAACAAAAAAGTTATCAATTTTCTTTTATTGTGTTTGTGAGTTTGTAATAGAAAACTGAATAACTTTTTTTCTTGTGTTTACGAGTTGAAAAAAAAAGAAAATATATTACCATTTTACCCTCAGTATGTTACCATTTTATCATTCAGTAATGATTTTCTTAAACTCTGTTTATAAGTTTGGATAAAAAAAAAAAAAAAGAACAGAAAATTAATTAAAACAAGAAATATCATAACTAAATAATATATTATTTATTTATAAATAGATAATATTATTTATTTATAAAACAATAGTAATTTTTTATTTACATTTTTTTTAAATATTATTTTTTTAATACCTATTCAATTTAAAAATATAAATAAATAATATATTTTTATTTAAAAATATAATTTTAAAACTCTACCAATAAATAAATAAATAATATTTTTTTATTTTTATTTTTATTTTTATTTTTATTTAAATATTATATTATATTAATTTATTTATTTTTGAGAAAACAGTCCAACAAAAGGACCGATAAATATATTAAGCTTTTATAACAATTGAAATAGTTAATATTGAGCGTCTGGTGACGTTGTCCTCAACTTTGAACTGCTCCTGTATGAGAATGAAAAAGACATAGATTGGAAATAAATTTTTATTATATTACAAACTTTAGGTTAATATAAAAAATTTAGAAATTGTGTTTGTGACCGTTACTTTTCTTTCCATTTATTGTCATATTTGACTAGAAAACTATCCAAAAAAGGTGCCTCTCTTTTTCTTAAATTTTTTTTTCTTTTCTTAGCTTAGTAACACTTACAAATAATAAAAAATGATTAAAAAAACCCCACTTTTTTTATCATTTTCCTTTCTTTTCTTGAGTCTTAGAAACTTACAAACATAGCCTCAGTAAAACTCACAAACAATAAAAAATGATAAAAAAAAAAAAAAAAAACCTACTTTTCTATCATTTTCCTTCCTTGTCTTTGAGTTTTAGAAACTCACAAACATAGCCTACGGGACAAAAACAAAACTGCAATTTACTCGCTCAGACTGAATAGCCATATGTGTGTGTGTATATATATATATATATATTAATATATACATATAGGAAGTTGCACGTTCAAGAGTTTCCAAGCAAAATTAAAATGAAAGAAACTAGGGTAAAATGTAAGCAATTCTGAACAAGGAATGATTAGCTTAAAAATATCCAAAGGAATCATTCTCCAGGTAATCCTCCTTGAAGACGCACAACATGAGAAAATCCAATTCATGAGAAAGCAAGATCTGAAGGACTACATCAAGAGCATCACCAAAATGGTCAAACCGTGCAGTGCTCATTGTAAAACATTTTTTATGTACAATGTCAGAAAAAGAGAACGGGGGAGGGCTGACTGTGCGTGCTGTTTTGTTTTTTTTTTGTGTGGGTGGGGGGTTTGTTTTAAAAATTTAAGGATTTTTGGAACCACAGCAGGTTTTTACTGCACTAATGGAGGAATAAAACACTGCAATTGAGTTCCCAAGCAATATCACCATCGGCACCTGCCATAAATTCAACAAAACCAAGACTCAAAATGGGAAAAAATATATATGGGACAGAATTTTATATTAGGACATGTTGGCCAAATTTTTTGAACAGAAGTACAAAAATGTAAATGAAAATCTATTTTACCGGATGATAAGTACATGCATAATCAGTAAAACCCCACCCACTACAAAAACAAGAAAAGTGAACCCCCTTAAACGTAAACATATGTAAGGTAGGCTTGCGAACTTATGTTAAAGTAAAGAATGGATTTCAAGTCTTATCGACTTTGAATTCCTTTTCCTTTGCATGGAAAATATTTGCAGGAAGAAAAATCCATGAAGTCATGACCTATATTTGATAAATAACAAGAGTACAAAAATATATACATGCAAAATGTGTGGGTGTGTATAAAGCATCACATCTATCTATCTATCTATTATAAAAAGCCTGAGCACCCTTCAGAAACCGCCATTTGGTGAAGCCTTAAGGGTGTGTTTGGTATCCCAAAAAGAAAAAAAAAAAAAAAAAAATCCAAATTCAAATTAGTTACTGAAACTTCCACCACCCATTCTTATTATTTCTCAATCATGTTCATAAGTACAGAAAAAACTTGAACGCACATGTAGTGAGTGCCAGGTAGACTAGTATAGTAAAGCTTAACATGAACCCACAGTTCTAAAAGAAGATGGATTAGTTTGACCAGTGTAGCAATTGCCTACACTGGATTTTTCAATTTTTAATGAGTACTGTTAACATATGTATGGGGAAAGTGGCTCAACTAAAATATTTTCAAAGTTCTTTTAGTAAGGAAAAGGAATAAGGTTTTCCAGTGGATGTTAGCATGATTCAGCTACTTGGATGGGTCTGAACCTACTTAAATTCAGACTTCTTCTTCCTACAATCTTATGATTCATTTTTTCTTATTCTCTTACAATATTAGTTGTTGGCTTGAGTGCTACCGTGTGACTCCATCAAAAAACAGGGAAGGGTGGGCATGGTTCAAGACTGTTCAAGTGCTGCACAAACTGCTGCTTATGCAAGTTGATAAAGTCTTCGCATCAAGATTATATCACTATCTACACTCACACACACATATTTATAGGGAAGACACATATTTAGCGGTGGCTCAGCCTCAATTCTAGCCACCAAGCATCCATCCATTCATTCAAAGATCAGATGATGAGATTTTTTTTAAAAAAGCCCTTCGGGTGGAGGTATTTTACACCTTTTCCCCAATGGGTTCAAGCTTACCCCCTTAGGGAATCAAACTCCCTTGAACCCTTTAAATCTCAGTTGTCCAAGTTTGTCTTTAACAGGAACTCGACAAGAGACCGGCTACAGATATATTGTATCCACCAGATTTCTCACCGTCCATTACAAGATTGAATGGTTGATATTTAAATTTTATGCACTGTACTCCACTCTTAAGGGAGTAGGGAGTATGACGCTATAGGACGAAGTTTGAACCCGTTGTGGGAAAGGTGCAAAATACCTACTCTCAGTGGAGTAGGGTGCGTAAAATTTTATCTAAGCCATCCGATTGTGTAACGCAAAGCTCTAGATTTGGTGACTCAAAAGTTCCGTAGCCAACAGTCTTTTACAGTGTGTGTGTGTGTGTGTGTGTGTGTGTGTGTGTGTGTGTGATGTACATTTATAATACTCAACAAATTTTCTTAAAGCGCACAAAAAGCATTTCCAAAAGGAAAGTAGTTATTAAAGGATATGAGTGCACCTGTTAGTCATTCACAAGCAATCTTGGTGTCAAAGCTACTAAGACAGATAGCGAATGCCTGGAATGCGGAAATTGGATACTGATAATCCATGGTGAACACATCTTTCCCCACTTTTCCAAACTGGAGAACAACATTCTCAGGCTCTGGCCCAGCAACTCTGCTATCCACAGAAGCAACTAGCTGAAAGTTCTTTACTGAAGCCACTGTCACCCTCCCATTGAAATTCAGACACCAACACTGAAGTTGTTCATGCCATCTAGGAGCCTTGTTCTTCAAAGTCAGTATTCCATCTTTCTTAGTATTCAAAGGTCCTGATATTGATCTTGATCTGAAAAATGGGAGAGATGGAAGGGAATCCACATTGCTAAGCAGGAATTCAGTTTGTGTTGGGGCCACTCCCCCTGGCGCAATAGCAGTCACAGGAATCGTATCCATGACACAATTCATCCTTCTTGGACCCCTGTTTCTTATAACAAGTAAATTTTAATCAGGATGCATATAAACATTGGTATCACTCGTCTTCTTCATTTCACAATGTTTAAAATATATATCATAGTTTTAATCAGGATGCATATAAACATTGGTATCACTCGTCTTTCTTCATTTCACAATATTTAAAATATATATCATTCTTCAGTAAAGATCTGGCCCAAACGTTTTTTTTTATATGGTATGCTTTTTTTATTTTTGACAAGTCTATTTCTTATGATGACCCCACATTCCCCTGAAACAAAATGGAGATATTTCAAAATCTTATATTTACCTGGAACCCAACACATTCAAATCATATGAAATGTGAGAAATTGGATAGTTTCCAGCAGGGACTCTGGGGGAGACTTGTTTCATACCCACCCTAGAGGAACGGCATTTAGTTAGAGCTCCAGCATTTGGAGGCTGCGCATCATAGATTGTAAACTTCGTCCCCAGAAAGTTCGACCTGTGAAATGAAACAGTATATTTTAGCCCATATAAATGGTAAGCAGCAGTCAAGTGATCATTTTACACACTACCTCAACTTTCCGATATAGGAGGTGCTCCCTTTTGAAATGTCCTTTTTACTTAGAGAAATGATGTAATCCGTGCATGTTGGACGTCTACATTTCCTTGCAGCTAGAAGAAATTTTCCATGATCATTTGAAGCTGCCAAGAGGGTAAGCGGTACAATTTATTATTAAAAGAAAGTGCTATTGCATTTAACTTCAACAAGTAGAGAGACCCTTTCCTTTTCTTCTACTTAATATTATGAAAACCAATACCTTTGTCCTTAAAACACTGCAAAAATGTAAGGGATCGTTTGCTACGGGAATAAGATAGGAGTTAAGAATAATTTGTAGTGGGAAGAGGGAGAGTGCGGCGCGTCGCACCAGCCCACCAGGGAGGGTGTGCCACTTTATCCTTTGTTTGGCTGAAAAATGGAGGGAGCATGTGGGACAGTGAGGGGGAATCCTGTATCCCTGTAAAAGCCATTTTATCCTGGTTTATGGGAAATAAAAAAATGGGAGGGATGGTATGGGGAATAACTACGACTTTGACTATTTTATACCCTTAATTCACTCTCAACTGTCTACTTGCTATTATTGGAACAAACATAGACCATACACCAATACTCGTTTATCTTCCCACAGAAACAAGGGGTGGTACAAAAACTTAACCTTATTTTGACCAAAGTCTAATATTACTTGATTTCAGGAAGTGTTGCCAGGGGAGTGATCCAAGAGAACGTGCTATTACACAAGTTCGTTTTATTTAGAGTGTCTTCCTTATCGTCAAAGAGGGAAACACAAGAAACTAGAGGAACTACTCCTGAATATATCTACAGTAAATCAAATTTGTTTTCTGATGTTTCCCTTTGTTTCTTTTGGAAGGGACATTTAATTATTAGGCAATTGTGACCAGATTATTGTACAGACATAACCAAACAGTCTAAATAGTTATAGGTCTGAACATAATTAATCATCGGTAATGAAGAAGACAGAGGGAAAAAAATGGTTAACACAGGAAAAAAAAAAATGATGCAGATATGTAGTATGACAAAAAAATAATACCCAAACGGAGAATGGCAACAAAAATGAGAAATGATAAAGTATAAGGGGATGCTAATTACCCTGATCTTCATTTAGGTACAATTCATAAGTTTGGGTGCCATGATTCCGTTTGATGTAACACTGTATAAGAGAGTCCCTTGGACCAGGCTGCAAGAAGTTTAACTTAATAAGTTTTAGTATATGCTTACAATAAATTTTCCGGACAAATATCAGATGAAACATTTTTTAGTAAGAGAATATGATAGATCTTTCCTTTTAACTTTTTTCAAGTCACGTGCACATCTATTGAAATACTTTTAGTTTGAAGTGGCAATTTGTGACACAAGTCAAGACTAAGAGTATTTGTGCTGAGCATAAATGCATTCATTTCCGCATTTAGCAAAATGAAGTGGGTTGGTGTGTAACTGAACACATTTAACATGATTCAACTCCTTTAATTGAGATGATATTGAAATAATAAGCAAATAAATACGTTATGAAGCTATAAATTTCCTTTGATAAACAAGTTTTAATTTCTTAGTTATTTATATTAAACATGCATTACATGTCATTTTTGAAATTTTGTTAAATGGCTTGTGTTTTAACTACTGCATTAGCTCATAAATAATAAAAAATATTTGTCAATTTTTTTAGAAACACAATGTCCGCAATAAACAAGTTACAAAGGTCAAAACATTTAACATGATTAATAAAAAATTCCAGAAGTGTCCATGATTGATGGCCTTGGCATGATTAGTTAATAAGGATATGACCTGTTTCGCATAAGATCTATGACCTGACACGACAAGAAGCAACTTAACATGACCTATTTTACTTGTGCATCACATGCTTCATGGTATAACTCTCAATGTTTTCTATATATTAGGGAGTCTCAATCATACACACCTATGACTTACCACAATAAGAAGCCGCGTAACATGCTTTTAGTAATGCATCATATTCTAACTCATAAATTTTTCCATGTATTAACCCAATAGGGAGTCTCAATCTTTCATATTTCAAGAAAGAAAGGGATTCCATAACAGTTTTTCTTTTCTTTGCAGTCAGATTCTTCCAAACAACTCAAGCAAACACTAACTGACAGAAAATAATGGAGCATGTGAAATCAAGTACATAGCAATCAAAAAACAAGAATTGAATTGATTCTAAAAGAAGCGAATTCTTCAAGCTTAAACTACAAAACCTGCTTCAGGGAGATGGGGAATGTCAACATGCGAGCAACTTGCGGGGTTTTCACAATTTCCTTCATGATATCTCTCCAATTCCTACAAACACCAGCACAAGCAACCACATATTTCCGAGACGGCCACATACATTCAGACTCAATTCTCATCAACACATCCCTCAAGAGCTCCGGTGGCATATTAGCCCAACAACTTTGCAAGAAAGCATCAACTGGAATTGAACTATCCTGAACCGTTGCCCGCTGGGACCTTGACTTCAACCCATACCCAAATTTCACATCAAACCCTTTCCTAGAAATGCTCCCAAACTCACCCTTCATATCCTGAAGTATACTCTTAAATGACATTTTCACCACCTAAACATAAAGTCAACCAACAAACGCAAAACCCCCCAACTACCTAACTTTTGTCAATCCAATATTTATCAATTAGCATCAGTTGGTCGAATACCCATTAAATAGACATGCCCACAAATCCCCAAAGTCAAAGTTGCAATCTTTATCATAACCACCACATATATGACATCAAATTATCCTCCGATAATGAATATAAATGGCAGATTAATCCATAAATAGAATCTAAAGTGATATTTTCCACTTTCTCAAATCTAAAGTTCCAATCTTTGCTCAAAGAACCATCTAGATCACCTCGAATTATCCTCTAAAAATGAAAATCTTAGCTGAAACTGCCAAACAAATACACTAACACACCACATATTAACCAATCTCAAACCAAGATAACCATTTTCTTCAACAAAACGACAAATAATCAAATATCAACATTCCATTTAGATCTATAATAAGCATTGGTGAAGATAGAATCGCTAAAGATCATAACAGAATCACTAAAGATCATAACAATTCAAACACTTCATATGAATTAAAGAGTGTAGATCAAATAGGGTTTGGGCAACCATAACTAAAACATGAGATTGAAGATTGAAATGAAGCTCGTGTTAAGGCTGAATTGAGAAGGGTGAGGAGAGAGAAAGAGACGGTTTTAGAAAGAGAATAGGGTCTAGGATTGTGTGTTTCGTTGTCATCTATGTGGAGTATTTCTTGGAACTGGACTAGATGGGGGCGGGGCTGCTTAAAACGGAGTAAATGTAGGAGGGTCAGTTAAGATCACTACAGTTTAATGATGGCCTTATCCAATTGGATCTTCTAAATTTGTCGGACTCAGAGACGGGTAAGTAACACTAAGTACGTGCTGGCCGGTTGGTTTGGGATACGGCTACGCCCCCACAAAATGTTTCAGGAGTCTTATTTTTTAATTTCTTTTGTTAAATGAAAAGTGTTTATTACAAATTTTATTTTTTTAATTATAAATATTTTATAAAATTAATTAATGTTAAAACTAAATATTTGATTTAAATTGTTATGTAAAAATCTTTTTTGACATTAATTTTAGAGACAATACTCCATCTATCTTAAAATTAATGGTCAAAAATTTTAACAATTTTTTGATATGAATTCCAAGACATTTAAAAAAAAAACACCACATTGTATATTTAATATATTTTTAATATAACAAATATATAATATACAAATTTATTAAGAATATAAAGATATATATAAATATAATTTATAATTATATTTTTAATACGTATTAAAAATTATATTAAAAAATGTTAAAATTTATTATTATTATTTTGTTAAAAACATAATGAGTATAAAATTTTGTATATATTTATAATGAAATGATAAAATTTCAATTTTTGCTTCATCTGGTTCATCAATTGAATTGACTTCCTTTAGTTATATAATTTTTGTTAAGTTAAGCTTGCTTTATTTAATAATTTTGGTATAAATTCACAATGTTCGGTAGTCATTTTAAGTCCCGATTGAATTTAAAATTAAACTAATATTAGACCTATAAAGTGGGAGTTCTCCCAACACCATTTTCTCCATTTATAAGGCTCAAACTTAAAATTTTACTTAAGAGATACCAAGGTTCTTTTGCTGAGCCCAATGAATGTCTCTTTTAATTTTATTATATATCACCACTAATGACCAGTCAATTATGGTACCTATGTTGAATCGTTAAAAAAAAATATTAAAATTGACATTTTTCTTAAGTCATCTCAACTTTTTAACAAATATATAGTATTAGTTGATGGAAGATATGTTGAATTATATGTCACTATTTATTAAATGAAAAATGATATATATTGTCATGACGATGACATCGTCAGTGATGTAGTAAATTATAATTAAATATATAAAATATGTTATTAATTGTAGATTCTAGCTAATAATTTTATTCAATTATATATTGTTATACAAATGATAATTAATATTTTACTATAATTTATAACAATATTGCAGGGGTGTCAAGGGGCGGCTACTAGCCTCTTGTGTCTCAACGTGTGGTTGGCCCAAATGCTAGTTATCAACTATGTACATTGTGATAAGTGGTGTTTGTTAAAAGGGCCTCTTATCCTATCGTGTGATCAAATGCCCCCAAAGAGATGAGTGCTCTGATTGTGATTCCAGGTCAGGCGAGATTATTTACTGAATTTAAATATATCAATAGGCGAAAGAAAATAAACTTATAAGGATTTTCCTAATAGGTGCAAGTCAATCGAGAATGGGTCAGCTTGAAAATCAGGCCGCCTCGTCGTCTGAATTGTAGTATGGAGAAATGTCCTCAATAGTGGATCAAACCTAAGTTCCCTTTAAAGGGACACTTGAAGGGTGAGTGTCCCGTTGTGCTTAGACTCTGTCCCATCATGAGGCATTATCTACAAGTCGGGTTAAATAGTGCTTGAAATTATCGGAAGGAAAGCGAACGGGAGCATGCGACGTGCTTCGGTTGGATGTAGAATGGTGTTGAGTTGGTTTACCGATTGACTCGAGACGTGGACACGTGAGGATCAACTTGACAGCCAAAGCCCGAGCTTTTATTTTGTCCGAAGAGATGTCGTCACGTTGATTGTAGTTGACAGTACACGCCTCATGGCGTGCTTCAACATCTGTGCACTATTGGCATTGGTTTGCGAGTATTTCATTCGACTTGTATTAAAAGATGAATCAAATAATTTAATATGTGTGCAAATTAACAAGTGAATAAACCCGTAAAATACAAAGAAGTTAATTGGTAAAATTTTCCTAAGAGATGCGCCAACTAATCTTGATCTTCTAAGAAGTTTTAGAAAAGAGACAAAGGTGTAAAAGATATATTGAAATATAGATTTTTGATAAAATTATACTTCACTAACTCTTTGTATATTGAACAAAGAGTGATACATAATTCAACGTATATTTCATCAACTAATATTATATTTGTTAAAAGATTGAGATGAAATAAGAAAAATGTCAACTTTATGGTAGTTATTTTATAATAATTTTACTTAAAATGAAGTGTTTTTATATTATGTTAAATATTGTAAATTCGTATTTACTTTATGAAATTGAGTAAAAGATGCATTGGAAGCAAGTTAAATCCACATAACACCTACGTTAACCTTGAACAACTTATAATGTACAATATTTAATAGCAATAAAATTTAAAGAAAAAATCTAGGGATTTAATTATTTATGTTCCGTAACTATCTCATTAATTTTTGGATTATCAACTACCGACTACTGTTCAGTTGCATCAAAATATTATTTCCTCACAAGCATGTAAAGCTTACCTGCCCTCTAGTCTAGTCTTCACGGTAAGCTAGCACACCAAATCGGACCCCACCACAATTAGCGTACACCTTCCACGCTCTCCTTTTTACCGTCGAATAGATCAATACACATTGAACGGTGACGATTTGACAACATCAGCGCGTCCCTTTTTCTCTCATCGTCCGCCGATACACAGTATCAGAAATACATTTCCGCGGCTTTTCAAACTTTCTTCTTCTGCTCAAACTCTTCGCAATACTTTTATATGCAAATACTCCTCTACACTTCATAGAATCCTGTCGCTCTTCAATTACCTTACACGCTAAGAAACCCTAATTTGTCAACTCAGTGAGTCATCGAGTCAGTGATCATGATCAAAGACTTCAGCTTAATGTAATACCCGGGGTTTTATTTTGCGATTTGAGGTAACAATTCTCGTTCAGCGTCATTAATTTGTGAGTAGACGAGTGATTCAATTGACTACTGGTCTGTTTTCATACAGATAAACATTAAATTTTATGTTTATTAGATCAATATTAATTCCTAAATTGAATGTTATTTATGATTTTGATCTGTGTTGTAGTTTTGAATTATCTTCTTAATTAGTTAGAATTGACATACACCGACCGTGCCACGTCATTGATAGTTTAATACGATACTTGTTTTGGACCTTTTGGTGATTCATGATCCTGGTACAGCTATCATATTTTTACCCAATTAATTACTATTGTGCAATATGTCATTAATTGATGATTATATGAGTCAGTTAATATATTCGGATAAGTTGCATGTGCCAGTTAATCGATTTGGAGATGTAAAGGGGTGGTTAGTTTACTGTTTACTAATTTTCTTGTTTGTTATTTCAGCCAGTCGTTTATTTTTTAGGGGCTTCTTGAGCTTTGGGCTGTTTTTGTTGGCAATTACTGTAACATAGTTTTTGGGGTGGGATCTATTTTCACAGGGAAGATGATGTCACTCTCAGATCCAGCTTCTATAGACTCCATAACCTTATTTGTAACTCTAATCTGCGCTTGCATTGTGATTGGTCATCTTCTTGAAGAAAACCGATGGATGAACGAGTCCACTACCGCCCTTCTCATTGTGAGTTTTCTGTTTCCTCTAAAAGCGATGAGCCATTGAGTTGAACACTAATTTCCCATATTGCTGTTTTATAAATAATAACAATATTTCACTTCCTTAAATGTTTTGGATTCGATTGTAGACTCACAAAGTCGTCGTCTGGATTGATCACAGGGTTTATGCACCGGAGGTATTATTTTACTAACTTCGGGAGGGAAAAACTCGCGGATTTTTGTGTTCAATGAAGAACTTTTCTTTATATATCTTCTTCCACCAATTATATTTAATGCTGGGTAAGTTTATTTTCATCTGAAGTTGTACCATATTTTAACTATTTTATTTTGGTTTTACATGATAAGCAACCATGGGAACAATGTTTTCTTACCTTATTGTTCATCTGTTTTCTTTTACGGTCTAATACTCTAATCTATTATGGTTAGCTTCACCGCTTGATATACTACTTCACCTACATACACGGAATGTCACCTTCAAAGTGCTACAAGCTTATAGCCTTTACCGTGCAATTTCATGTTTGAAGTTAATGATTCGATGCTATGCATCTGTCTAATGGGCCTTATGACTTGCATCTAACAGGTTTCAGGTGAAAAAGAAACAATTTTTCCAAAACTTCGTGACTATCATGCTGTTTGGTGCTATTGGTACAATAATATCCTTCACCGTCATATCATTTGGTATGCAGTGGAATCTCTTGCTCATTTCTAATCATAACAAAACTAAATATTTGGGAAAAATTTTATAATCTCCATCTTGAATGACCACGGGTATTCACTTAATAAACTTCTAATTATTTGATATACAAGTGGCAGATATACATGTTCATTCGTTTTTATTGTCTTGGTAAGCATGGACTTCGTAGCCTACTACATTGTTTGATCTTTTCAATCAAACGAAGTTTGTACTTAAAACAAGACTTGATACAAATTTACTATCCTACGAACAGGTAACATGACAACTTCTAGATTTTTTTAAGACAGATAAAATTATAATTCCTCTACTTCACAAGATATTGCACTTTCAGGTTGAACTTTATTTATTTTTTGAAATTAAAAAATGAAAAAATGAACGTATATATAATGAAAAGGCATGCTACCAATTTGATGTGATGTGGTGAGATAAGATGGGCGATTTTTGATAGATTTCTATGATGCCTATTGTGTAAATAAGGAACGTATCTAAGGTAAAAGGACAAATTGAGGTAAAAATTAGAATTTGGGAGGTTGGCTTAGGTTAAACGGAAGTTCAAAAAGCTTTTCTAGGTCTTTTTGTGGAGAGGGAATTACGAGGGAGGGAATCTGTGAGGTTTAAGTAATATTCGTAAATAACTTGCATGTGACCCATGCCCAGGGGTTTGGTTCTTGACGACTGCAGAACCATTTTTGTCATATTTTTTTATTTAATTGTTTTTGTTATATGATCTATAATAATAACAACTCAACCTCGCTAACTCAGGTGCAATCCACTTACTTAACAAGCTGGGTATTGGCTCCCTGGACACGAGGGATCTCCTTGGTATATACTTATTCTCCAATATCATTGTTCTTCTTTGTGTTCTAATAACTTTATACTCCCTCTATTCCAAAATTAAAAATTAATTATACCTTAAAGAAAATGATGGTTTTTAAAGACAACTTTTTGTTTACAATGTTACCCTTAAAAGGAAAAGAGAGAGAGAGAGAGAGAGAGAGAGGATGACTTCAGAGTGTAGGTAATATGAGGGAGAGGGAGAGGGATAGAGAGGTGGTAAATTTGGAATATCATGGTCATATATAGTAGTAAAATAGAAAAGTATCTCTAATTTTGGAACGGTCCAAAAAGGAATAACTATCTATTTGGAATGGAGGGAGTATATTATTTGTTGTTATTCTTGTGGCCTTAAGTTTTATGAATAACATCCATGTGTTCAAATCTTACCTTTTAACAATTTGCTCTAGTTTCTATTCTTATGAAAGAAGAGAAAACACAGTTTAAAAGTAACTTCCCTTGTGCCATGAATGTTCTCTCTCTCTCTCTCTCTCTCTCTCTCTTTTTTTTTTTTATAAATAATTTCGTGTTGATTGTTGCCTAAAAAGTTATCACTATGCCAGGTGTTATCTGGCAGCAAAAAAGCCAGCTCAGTCTGTTCCATTATGTTTATTTTTATGTTGGCAACTGAGTATTTGTTTTTGCTAAGTGGAAGAGAAAAGGAAAATCTGCTTCTTATGTATTTGTAACATATTTACTTTATCTATCACTCCCTTAGCCTCTAAATAATTTTTAATTATGTTCACTGAAGCACTTGGAGCAATCTTTTCGGCAACAGATTCTGTATGCACCTTGCAGGTACGAATGTGTTTTTAAGGCCATTCTGCTTATATATATATATATATATATATATATATATATAAACTATAAAGTAAAGAGGTTTTACTAAATTTACTTTCATTTGTACCAGGTGCTAAATCAGGAAGAGACACCTTTATTGTATAGTCTAGTATTTGGGGAAGGGGTGGTAAATGATGCAACATCCGTGGTACTTTTTAATGCAATTCAGAAATTTGATGTATCTCACATCAGCTCAGGCAACATCCTTCACTTTGGGGGAAATTTCTTAATCTTGTTCATTACAAGCACCTTGCTGGGCGTGTTCGTAAGTTTCTCTCTCACTCTCTCTGTGTGTGTGTGTGTGTGTGTCTGTTTTGACATTTTTTTTCTTTTGAACTTGTAGGTTGGATTGCTTAGTGCGTATATCATGAAAAAGTTGCATCTTGGCAGGTTCGTATGCGCATATATTTTTTATGTCTAATGCATGCTTTACTGGGAACCCAGATCTCACCAAGTATAAAAAGCCATTTTGCTGACATAACTCGTCCAATAAACATAATTGGTATAATTTGTGAAATTCTTAAATTATCGGAAGTCTGAAAACCATCACTTGAGCAGAAAATGGAATTCACAAATTTTCTTTAAGTTCATTGGATAAGTTGTTTGTCCCGTTTTAACATGAATGACCAGTTTAATTCTTTGAATTTCTTGTGTGCATAAACTGGTGCGTGCATCTGACATAAAAATCTTCTTCAGGCATTCTGTTGATCGTGAATTGGCTTTGTTGATTCTAATGGCATACCTTTCATATATGATGGCTGAAGTGAGTTTTCTCTGTTATTCAGTGCCCATATGGCTGTTATCAGATGATTGAAAACTTAGTCAATTTTATTTATTTTAATATTTTTTTTGTGGGGTCTTGCAGGTGTTTGACTTAAGTGGAATTCTCACGGTTTTCTTCTGTGGGATTGTGATGTCTCATTACACCTGGCATTCTATGAATGACGGTTCAAGAATAACCACAAAGTGCGTAAAACCTTGGGGAACACTTCAAAATTTCTTGCAGTTTATACTTATGATGATAATATTTTGGTTCTTTTCACTGATTTTCAGGCATGCTTCTGCAACATTGTCATTTATTTCAGAGATCTGCATCTTCCTTTATGTTGGTATGGATGCCTTAGACATTGAAAAGTGGAAGTTTGTAAGCGATAGGTAAAAGTCCAAATATCTACAAATATTGTCGCACGTAAATTATTCTATTCATTACCTCTCTTTTCAACTCTAGAATTACTTAAATTTTGTGTATCGTTTTGTGATTGGGGTTCATTTTAATATCTGCAGTCCTGGAAAATCGGTGGGCTTGAGTGTGATGCTGCTTGTCCTGGTTATGATTGGGAGGGCAGCGTTTGTATTCCCACTTTCCTTTGTATCAAACCTGACCAAGAAGTCTAAGAGTGAAAAAATTGGGTACAGGCAGCAGGTAATCAAGTAAAAATACTGTACACGATCTGCTTTAATTTTCTTGTTCTCCCGATTCACAATATGGTCGTGTACAGGTTACAATTTGGTGGGCTGGTCTAATGCGAGGGGCAGTCTCTATGGCACTTGCTTATAATCAGGTAAATCAGTGACCTGGTCAATGAGCTATGGATGTTTTTAAAAGCATTGTTAGGGTTAAACTGGCAATGATGTAAAGTTGCTAAATGCTAATCTGTTTTCTACTCCCTGGGGTCCTTAAGAAACAAAAATCTAATTTGCAAAATTTACAAACTATAAACATATATTTTTATTCCACATTCAGCGTTACATCTTAATGAAACCTGACTTTGAACATTTGCAGTTTACGAGGTCTGGACATACACAACAGCTAGGGAATGCAATCATGATAACCAGCACCATCACTGTTGTTCTCTTCAGTACAATGGTAATTAACGCAATACTCAAAATAAACTTTTTTTAATATATTTTTTGGTTTTTTATTTCTATATATTCTTTGTTCTTTTGGTTTTGCTTTTCCCATTGTTAATTGTAGGATTAAAATGTCATTTTATCTTTTGATGTTGCCAATTCTTGTAGTACTTATTGATTATTTATTTTTTTTTTTTTTTTGGGGTCAGGTTTTTGGATTGTTGACAAAACCTCTTATAAGGCTCCTGATGCCTCCATCACTACTTCCCAACCATACAATCTCATCGGAACCATCAAGTCCAAAATCCTTCACAATGCCACTCCTTGCTGGTACTCAAGATCCGGAATCCGAGACAGGTTGTGATCACAATATTCCCCGCCCATCCAGCCTACGCATGCTCCTAAGCACTCCGACCCACACCGTCCATCGGTACTGGAGAAAATTTGATGATACCTACATGCGTCCAATTTTTGGCGGACGGGGATTTGTTCGACATATTCCTGCTCCAACGGAAAATGGTCTCCATTAATCTCATTGACAAGTAAAAGAAGGGAAATACTATTTTCATGAAACTAATTACTAGTTCCATAAGACCCCCTTTCACATGAGGAAAGACTTGGATCCACCCTCTTTTGAGAGAAGACTTTGTGAAAATAGCATTTCCCATAAAAGGATACTATTAAGTAGTACTTGTTATGGGTCTTTTAGATTTTGTATATAGGTTAATGCTATAAATATATATTGTGAGCCACGGCATTTGTTACTGTCTCAAAATGGTAATTTGTAATTTTATAATTACATAGACTTTTTCATACATGTTAGGTAATTACAATGTTGCGTCTCACAATATGAATTGTTTTCCTTCTATGTAACACGGAAGCCAGCCGGCATTGCAATGACGGATGCTTGCTGATTTTGTGCCTCACAATATATGTACATGAACAGGGAGTAGACACTGATAGTGACCCTTTACATAGTATTGTCTTGCAGTAGAATTCTTATATGTGGTGAGTAATATTTATGATTCCCTTACGAGTTTCTTCATTGCCTTAGAAAATACTATCTGCGAATCAAATTAAGCATATGAATACTTTAGGTACATATAATGACCTCAGTTTTTACCCCTTGAATACCATGATCAGCTGATAATAAACTGAAATTCGAATATTAATAGAGGACATTATAGCATTTTATATTATAATTTTAGAAAATATTTTTTTAATAAAATAAATTTATTTATTTATGTAAGAAACCTTTTTTTGTGCGATGGGAGGCCAATAGAGTCAGTATGTCCTAGTTAGAAAGATTATGGGATTTCTGGACGACTTTATTATTGTTTGTCATTGGAAATTGGGTGCTTAAATGTTTCAATTGTTGATTTATTCAAATTTGACTTGTACTTCTATGTCCTAGTTAAAACACAAAAAATATACAATTTAAGAAAAATTATTTTTGATGAGAGAGAAATTTTAAGTCACACAAATTTTAAATATTTTCATAATTTTTTTTTTTCTTTAAACACATGCCACATATTTTATGTGACCAAATTATGTATTTCAGAATAACAAAAAGGATGTCTAGCCTTATTATTTTTGAGACATAAATTGACAAAAAAATTTGTTTTATACTCGTTTAAATATCGAATTGAGACCAATAAAATTTTGGTCAAATAATTAAGACTGATATTTTATGATATTAATTGTAATTGCAAGTTTATTGTGAGCATAAAATCAACCTCAAATTGCTTAAACTTTTCAAATGGAAAGAAACAATCTAAATATGAGCTTCAGTGAAACTTTTGTTTAACGGCTACGATTGGAAATTTTGTTCCTGACCGTTATCTGAATTTTTGAATCTTGCCGCTTTTAAAGCTGTCATATCATACGCTCCTATGAATGGCTGAAACCATCACAGCACAAAATCTCCAAATCTCGCAATTACCCTTCCGTTTTTATTTTTTAAAATTTTTTTTTTTTGGGGTATAGCCCGACCCACCCAGACAATATAATAAGCATGTTGTCCGGCTACAAACAAGTACGGAGTGTTATTTCAAATCCAATGTATACACCACTCAAAATCTTGAAATATCCGGCATAATAAATCCAATCACAAGTATTAAATATATATATATATATATATATATTATTGTGATAGAGATAAAATAGTATATTTTTATTCTTATATCTTATCTATTGAAATATACTCCATCTGTTAAAAAATAATAGTCTTTTTTTAAAGGTAAAATTTGTTTCAAAATAATTATTATTTGTAATTTTTTAAGATAGCATAATAGATAATATTTTTTCATATTATCCCTAATCTCTCTTATATTTCTAATGTATTTTAATTTCCTATTTTTTTTTCTCTCCCTCTTGTTCATAATTTTTAATAAGAGATAAAATTAAAATTGAATACAAATATTTATTGTTGATTTTAATTCATGTTGATCAAGATAAAACGATTATTAATATAGAATGGGATAAGTAATAGATAAGTTTATATTAATTGGTCATGATTTCTAGCAGAATGGAGAGAAACACTACCATTTCATTAAATAGTATCTTAAACAAAAAAAAAAAATAAAAATAAAGTCCTCTAAAAAAAAAAGAAAAAAAAAAGTTTAATGAATCGATCCCCTTTTTATATGAAAAATAAAAATAACTCAAAAAAATCAACCGGAGCCAAGTAAATAATACTACCGCGAGGGCAATCACTGTAGATTTGAGCTCTTTTAAATCCTCAAATATAGCGCCGCGGCGAATACGAGTAGTAAAATACGGAGATCTCAGCGTAGCAGACAAAGACACCAGTAAAGTATTCTCTAGCTATTCTTACTTTCATAGTCTTTCCTTCCTTCTTGTCAAGGAGAGAGAATAGAGTGCCGATTCTACCATTGCCGTACATCTCTCTTAAAGTAAAGTATGCTCCTCATCTTTTTTGTTTCTCTTTCAGTCCTTATCTATACATCTACGTATACTGTTCTTCTCCGGCGAAATAGATAGGTTTCAGATATCCTTCAGTCGTCCGTTTCTGTTTATAGGGGTGTTTTAGTCACTGCATCTTATATTGTCTGCGTCGGGTCTTCTGGAAGTCTCTCAAATATTTACCCTTTGCTGTTTTGGCGCTTCTGTAAAATTCAAGGGCCGTGGGGTGATTAATGACCAACATACCCTTCTGTTTCCATAGGATCTTTTTGCACTTTTGATTGTTTATCTAGGCACTGTTGCTTGGTTTTGGGTATTTTAAAGATGAGGGTTTTTCTTAGTAATTTTGCAGTAATTCTAACTTCTGATTTTGAATTTTTTGTATGATTTGTGT
>JAUMHB010116894.1:0-15399 GCA_032359685.1 Pittosporum tobira | reverse complement strand
CCCCCCCCCCCCCCCCCCCCCCCCCCCCCCCCCCCCCCCCCCCCCCCCCAAGAAAAAAAAGGATATTCCTTCATCCTAATCTTGTGACTTTTCTGGCAGGCAAGAGAGTTCCTTATCGGCAAAATGAAGAAGCCTTTGCAATCTCAAAAGCATGTCACAATGAAAAGGCAATGCAGTTCGCCTTTCCAAGTACGCCGGACTCAGCGTCATCCACGACAACGAGTGAAGTTCCGCCGCTACAGATTCAAGAATCGAATGCGTCTCAACCTCAAATCCCCTTCCTCCTCCTGTCTTGGTAACAACGGATTTGACAGTTTTGTCCTGGGCGATATTATTATTATTGTTATTACTACCTCCGTAATAATCAACAAGACTAACGGAAAGAACCGAAGGCCATTCTTCTTTGACCATGCTGCCCTTGTCTTTTCTCATGGAGGGTACGGCTTTTGAAACTACGAAGCCTGTAGAAAGGGGTATGGCGGATCCTTTGCTGTGGAGGAGATGGGCCAGTGGCGGGGATTCAGAGGTTAGGCAGGTGGGGAGCTGAAGAGGAGAGGGAGGGAGAAAACGCATGGAAGGTGATGGAATTAGAATATAAGATGCAGATGTCGAACCAAGAGATTTCACGGGAGTGAATCCTTCGAGATACCCAGATTGGCCCATCACACTGCTTCCTTGAGTTGCCCCTACAAGATAAGATTGCTAACAGTTAAAACTTGGAGTTGATTATACCCATATGGCTTACAAAATTTCTCCAAATAGCTTTGGTACATTTCAGAAATTAGAAATAAGTTTCTATTTTAGTACCATAAAACACCATGATATTCCTAATTTATCATTTCATTATGAATATAGATGAAATTTTACACCATTCCTGATAAAAATTATCATTTCATTATAATATAGATCAAATTTTTTATAGAAATGAATATAGATTAACTTCCAAATATTTGTTTGTTAGAGGACTAGAGGTAGATGCCAAATCAAAGACAGGTGGCATAAATTACCATAAGAGGATTTAAAAAACAATATTTTCTGTAAGGGAACAGTACCACCATCTCATTACCATCTGTCCATCTCATCGTAAAATACTTGTATATTTTAAAGCACTATTTACTACAGTGTGTAAAATGTTGGTAAAAATCTGCTGTCCTAAAGGTTGTTCCATCTGTTGTTACAAATTAATCAAATGGTTGTATTTCATTTAAATTTATTAATTGTAAAAATTAATTGTGCTAAAGAAAATTTATTTTAAAAGCACTTTTGTTTTATGTAAAAAGTGTAATGAAACATCTATTTTTAAAAACTGTCGTTTTATTAAGGTATCTCTAATTTTGGAACAAAGCCCTTTTTAAGGGATGATTGAGTAATGAAAGTAAAAGAATATGAGAGAAACTACCTGGCGATGCTGACTCAGCTTGAAAAACTAGCTGTAAGGAATGATCGACTGATATTGAGACGAAACTGATGCTTTGCACCCATTGAAGCAAACCCTTAGAGTTGTCAACTGCAGTAGTATGACCGCCACCCATAAGCTGCTTTCTAGCTGACGGCTGCCCCAAACCACCACCTTTCATGTAGGTTGAAGAAGCTTTCGTGTGAGCACCGTATAAAGAAGGACTAGTTGTTGAAGGCATGCTGGTTCTATCTTGAATTATATTCATCTCTTGTTGAAGCAAAGAATTCCCGTTGCTGTTTGCTGGCATCCCGTCTGCCGAGGATCGTCGGAGCTGTAGGGGCCACTTTTTCACCTCAGAACCCCCGATCGAATATAGGGCTTTTTGCCATTCTGTTTACAATTATTATATGGCCATCGGTATTTGACAATTCAGCTATTTGAATAATAGTGTATATATATATATATAATACTCCCTCCGTCCCAAAAAGGATAGAGTAAAACATGAGAAGTCCACAAAATAAGAAAACTAACTTTTTAGAAGAGAGTATATATTTTTTTGACAATATTACCCTTGTAGTGGACCACATAAAAATAGAAAGAGAAAAAGAGTGTTGATGTGACATAGAAAAGGGTACCTAGAATCATCCTTTTTGGGATAGAGGGAGTGTGTGTGTGTGTGTGTGTGTATAACTACCTTGGCACTCCAGCTCAAAGAAGCATCCAATACGTGTAATCACAAAATCTCTAGGCTTGGCAGCCCCAGTATCAGGGGAACACGCCTGGAGTATCCGACAGCCTTGCTGAAGAATTTGGACAAAAAGGGATTGTAGGCCCTTGGTATCCTGCCTACTACTGATCCCACCAAATGGGAATATATAGTTGTCAAGCAATTCTCCCCTTGAATCTGTCCAAATGGAAACCAACCAACGCCAATCCTCGGTCCATCCATAGCAACAGTGAAGGCTTGGAAGTGTCTTTTGACAGCCTGATCCATAGCTGTCTGTATCTGGCCCATCAAACTGAGAGCTTGGCCCAGTATCTCCACTCCCCGATGAGACTAAACTCTGCATTAAGGTTCCACTTGTACTATCATCTGGCAACATCTTTGAAGATTCATATGCCAGGTCAGCAAGTATGAAAAGTGGCTCAAACATATATCGGGTTTCTTCTTGAAGAAGGAAATCACTGATTCTATTAGAATCAAATCCTACTCCTCCAGTCCTCGACATTTGCCAGGAATTATCCCACGTGCCAACCCTCATGCTACCTTCAAGTTCTCCCTCTCTTCTCGGACCCACACAATCCTTCCACATCCCTGGGACAGAAGTCATCTGCATCAAGGCTGAATGTGATCTACCAGATGTAGATGATGAAGAAACCACATCCGCGGAGGATCGCCGTGAAACTCTTCGAGCTTTATTGTAAACAGTGAAAGCAATCTCTTTGAGAATGACAAGTTCATTAAGGGCTGGAGTTGTAACCCTAAAAATAGCATCGACATTTACAATCTGCAATACCAACTTAGGAATGCTGAACCCTGAAAGCATTACAACGTTTGATATCGATGCTTCATCTACTGCAGTTGAGCAGCTTAATGCCTTGCTGACTTGATTGTGCATAATATTTCTCCGTTCCTTATCTGACGACAGAATGATCGATCCAACGGCAGCCGAGGACTCAATAATGGTTTTTAGAACTGCAATAGGCTCAGGGAAGGGGCAAACCACATAGATTACCTGATTACAACAGCCAACGATTTATGTGACAAAAATATAAACTGAAGCACAAACTGAATATAGTTACTGAAGAATCTCGAAAGACAGCTACAAGAACAATGAAGGCAGAAGACACTCACCATACAAGGGCCACTAATTCCTTCTTTCACATTATTGGTCAAGCACGAACCATAATTTAAAGTTTTAAGAACCTTTGAAAGGGACTTGAGAAAAGTTGTTAAATCCCAACCGTTGGACAGAGATAGAAAGTAATCGCTGATTGATCCCACCAGAGATTGAGATGCATTACTGCTTTCTATTTTTATTGACTGAGGGCAATCAAGAAGTACGAAACCAGAGGACGATAATTTCCCTGAGTCCACTTCCACATGGTTTCCAAAACTTTGAGGTGAATGAGTTCCCAATTTGCAAGTCTCATAAACTGAAAGAAACAACCCATCTTAATGATAAATATAAAAAATTCTTTTTATGTTGCGTTTGGTTCCTACTCCTTGCGGAAAAGGAACGGAATGAAATTTTACATTGAAATTGAGTGGTGGTTAGAATAAAGTGCATTGTTAGTCCTAAAATTTTAGTTGAAAATGAAGATGAGGGAATGAGAAGTGAATGCTTATTCCTCTTGGAGGAGGTGGGTTTCATTCATTCCATTCCTTTCCTCATTTTCAATTTAAATTATAGTTGTAGCTAACCATTTCATTCCATTATTTTTCTGCAAGGAGTGGGAATCAAATACAACATTAATATTTAACTATTTAGTAAATGCTCCCATTTATGCTCCGATAATGGCGCTGACCTGTTCCAAGTTGTTGGAAAAAATCAGCAGCCGCAGTAGTAAGGGGATCAATGTCTGGGCATACAACGCAATAAGTCATCTGCAACATTAAGTAAACAGTAAGGGGCAAAATGGACATAATCATTCGTCAAAAGAATGAATAAAAACCTTTATAGAATCTTCGGTTAAAATTAGAGGAAGACAAATGGCAGCAGCTTAACCAAAATATATAGAGCAACAGAGTTACAATCCTACGTGTTTTTGCATAGCGTAAGGTTCAAGGGGAGCCTTTTCCCAGAGCTGTAGAGAGCTCGCTGATGTCTTAAGCCAGTCATCTTGGTACCTATACCATAAGTGGGTATCATTCTTTATTCAGTTATACTCCATATAAAAAGGCTCCTAGAGAATCTATTTATAGTTTTCTTCTCAACTGATTATATCAACAGCCAAAATAGAATAGGGTTGCATGTTTGGGATGCTAAGTTGTCTAAATTTAGAAACAGATCTAGACCAATCTCATGCATTTTCATTACTTGTTTTTATTTTGTTACTTAGTCCACTTTGTTTCTATCTGATAACAAATGTATCAAACATTTGACAACATGCAAATAGGCTTACATTATTGAAAGTAGAGAAAAAATATGTTTAATCATGCATTCATACCCAACAAGAATAGCAGGAAACGGAAGTATACGCAATGTGGGCCCTATCCGCGAACACAGTTGCTGCTCTGACTCGGATATACCAGAATCTTGACTCATTCTCCTTTCGCTTGTTTCATCCACCCTGGTTCCATCTGGGCCTTCACCAATACTTGCAGACGATTCAGCTGAAAACCCATCGCCTACACCTGCATCACCAGATTGACTGCGACCTTGACACCAATCAGTGACAGGCAACGGGCCATCGAAAGTGCCGAAGGCAGATCTCAAGGCTGCTTTTATGTCCGACTGGATCAAACTAATAGTCGATGATGCCTGAACCTGAAATTTGGGATACTTCTATATAAGAATTGTTTTATGATATTAAATTGAGTATTTTTTGTACACTTGACATTCCCAATGATTTTTTAAAAAACAATTGCAACAAAACTTTTTTTTTTTTGGGAAATGATAATGATTTGGGGTATATTCAGCTTCATAAAACTAAGAAATAAGAAAAAGATAAGACTTAAGATCTCAACAATCACCTAATAAGCCCAAAGAGATCAGAACTTACATTAGCTGCCAGTGGATCCACCAACTCTACACCAGCAATGTCCAGGGAATGCGAGGACGCTAAAACCCCTCCACATCCTGCATGCACCATAGAGGGCCCACATGAAAAACCACGCCTCCACTGCTCTTGCAATGCAAGCCAACCATAAGGGCCATCATTGCATTCGGCATCTAGCGCCACGTCAACAAATGAAGTAGCTTGTTGCACAAGCAATGACATGCCGTTAAGAAGCTCCTGAAGCGGCGGCTGTCTCTGCCCATAAGAAAGCATGCTTTCTTCATTGTATAAATTATGAGGCATCAAAGGTGCACCAACGTCCATACTAGCTGTAGTAGGTTTTGAACCTTTAACAACTCCAACAGAGCGCCAAACACCTACAGCTGAATTAAGGGGTCCATTTAGCACGCTTCCATCTATGTCACCAGCTATTCTGACTGGTATAGTTTCTTTCTTTTTTACGTCAAATTTTCCAGAAATATTGTCCACCATCATGCTTGGGTCATTCACAGTACTTCCTGTTGACCTAGTAAATCTATCAGACCGAAAGCCACTGGAAGATAAAAGTGTATGTCGAATCTTGCACATATAAGCCTGGAACATAATGCAATCAACTTCATTTGCAATCACCGTTTTTAAGGAAAGGATATTTTCTGCTCCCGAAGTGATTCCGGTAGTTTTCATCTGCACTGATTGGACAGCGTTTGTTGAATTGAAATTAGAGAATGGAGATGGTGGAGCCCCTTCACGTGAAGATATACTATTATTATGTTGCTTTTTCCCATTTTCAACATGAGTGTAATATTTCTTTGGGTGGGAAGTGCTAGTCTTCTCTTCACATCCATCTAAACAAGAAGGTGGTTTCGCAGAATATACATAATTGTTCGAGCTGGAATTTTCACTCTCCACATTTTTTATTTTTGGAATGTAAGGACTTCCGAAAACTGATGTTGAAACTTCACTTGTGGCTGTTTCAACTGCCCCATACTCAGGAGCAAATGTCATCAATGCTTCAGCTTTTATTAAATAGTCAAACTCACTGGTAGAAGATGCTGGGGTATAGTTCATGGGGTCGGAAGACGGGAGAGCATCCTTTGACAACACTACTTGATTTTCGTTCATTGAGTCCTCCGTGACTAGTGGTTGAGGTGGATTAAAGCTCTCAAAGGATGAAAAACCTACTGGCAGTATCATCTGATCTTGAACATCCATCCTCGTGTAGGGGCTGCTGCTAGCCATATCCACACAATCTGATGCAGGAAAAGTAGTAATACCCTGTGACTCGGGAGTTCCTGGAGGCTTCACCATATAATGAATCAAGATTAGTTTCATCTTGAAATATTCTTATTTTTGCAATACAATAAAATAATAAAAAGAATTATTAAAAAATATTTAAAAAGGAAGAAAAAAAAGAGTAAAGAGATTACCTCCCCAAAAGGCAAAACATCACTCTCAAAGAAATCACCAAAATCTCCAAATTCCGAGAGGAGTGCTTGGATATCCACGCCCCCGCCTCTGACATCATCCCAATCCCATTCTCCAAGCTTTTCAGTTTCAACTACATTACTAGCTTCGATAGAACCTAAATCATTCTTGTATCCAACTTGCATCGATGTGTTGCTTATTGCCCCCGCTTGACCAAATGATTCTGTCATGCCAGGCCGAGATCGCTTATATCCCTGCATATGTATCACCCTCACATCACATTAGCCAATATTATCACCATCACAACACATTAACCAATATTTGCAATGTCATCATAAATAAATACCATAACCTAAAAACATTAAAATAAAGTAAATCTAGAATTATTAAATTAAGAGCCCATTTTTTAAGTGTAGATAAAAGGCATACCAATCTGGTACCATCATTGTTCAACTGGTCAGCAGAAGACAAGCCAGAGTGTCCGCATGTTAAAGAATCAGCATCTGCATCAAGATCTCCTCCAGCTCCCGTGGTGGTCATCTTGTAATCACTATCACTAGAGGTACTAAGGCTACTGTTGCTACTACTATTACTATTGCTACTACTACGATAACCACGTTGAGATTCAAGCCAAGAACCATCCAGACTGCTGACCTTGTCATTACTGCTGCAATAGAAACTACAGTGAGACCATAAAATATGAAAGAGAAGAAGTTGCTACTATATAATTACTAACAAATGACCGTGAAAGAACAAGACAGATAATATAGAAAATGGACACACCAGACAAGAAAAGATGAACCAGATAATGATGGCCCCATCCAGTTTTGTAGCCAAAATCTGCAAATTCAGAATTACAATCAGTTCATTATAAATAAGGAATGTTTTTGGCCCAAGTAATGCTCTCAGACCCAATATTAAGAGCGAGGTACCCCCAGTATATGTATTACTCTCTCTGTTGCACAAAAACATCTCATTTACAATTTAGAAATTCAGGGGGATATATAAATTCTTCATGTTTAGCCAAAATTAATGAGTGTCTAGTCAACCGGAGCTGGAAATGGTAATGTAATTAAAATGTTTATCATACAAATATGCCTCTTTCTTCACTCATTTACCGACTTATGGTTGATTACTCTGTTGATTCCTCCAAACATATTCTTAGTTCTGAGTTTTCAAATCCCATGACTAAAGACCGTAAAAATCTTGAAAACATTCATGCTACTCAGAATGGGTTTGTAAAGGGATTCTTTGAATACAATCTTAGTTATGATCAAACTTTCTATTCTGATATAGTTAATTTAATTTCCCCAAAAAAAAATGAAGATAACAAACTTCATTGTCAAAAAAAATTATTTAGGGCCTCCCATCCATTTGGAAAATTCTGGCAACGCCACTCAAATGCAACCAGATTTATTTACCCAAGCTCCAAAAAATTCTTACAAGTTGACTAACTTGTAACATTTACCTTTTTAAAGAAGATCTAGCAAATGATGTTTGCACAACCGGGACAAGCACCGCCTCAGCTGGGTAGATAAATGTTCTTTCGTAAACCGGTAAGTGATGTGCGGAACTTTTTTCAGCATGTCTTGCTACTGCAGGAAAATTCTTATTTGAGCTCGGTTGCAGTAGCGTTTTGTCATTTTCAGCAGTCGTGCAGCCAAGGACAACTTCGACATAGCAATTTTGCCCTCTGAGCTGGCAACTAGATCCTTGAGAAACCTGGTTCGGAAGGCCTATTATCCCATTTGAAGCCCTGAACTCACCAGAACTGTGCAGCAAATAAATCATTTTTAACACATCAATTTTGTGAATCAGAGAGACAAGGAATGAAAGCAAGTGAAAAGTAAGTGCAACTGAAAAGGAAATTGGTTCAACCTGAAATAAACTTGCTTCACAAGATCAGCTGGACAACATCCAGTTAGTTTACCGCGCATTCCATGAGGTGTGACAACAACTGCAGAAACATACTAGAGAAAATGAAACCACCGTAGATACAGAGGAAGGAAAGACCTACAGTTAGAATATTCTACGAGAAGTAATACCCATATGATCAGTTAGGTAAGCAATAATATATATATATATATATATATATATTAGCATTTAGACTCCGTATAAGCATGGCTACGAGAATGTAAATAACATGACTACAAATATGAAAATTGGCAATGAGCTCAAGTTTTATGAGTCCCTATCTAATCTCTGAAATTTCCCCAGCTTCTTCGTCAAGTCTATCTTCTTCCCAATTTCTTCATATATTGCATAGACTTTATTCCATAATAAAAAGCTCTTACATTAAAGAAAAAACTAACTAACTCGCATGTGCGATAAAGTACACATTATATACAACCTACCACTAATGACAAATGCTTCTACAAACACCAATACACACATACTATTAAATCAAAAAAAACCAAAAAAAAAAAAAAAAAAAAAAAAAAACAAAAAAACTAAAAATATATGCAAAATATATTCAAAATATGGGCAAATAACATAAATTAATTATAGCAAAATTTTTGCTCTGCAGTCCACAGATTGACGGGTATGAAGTTAATTCAGTAACCAACCTGGAAGCCCATCATTAGAAAAGCTAGAACAACGCTCTAATATCATTTCCATATCACCACTTGAAAGGGCTCTAATATGCCTGAAAAGCAAGTGAAATTGTGAAAATAAATTAGTTATATACACGGCAGAAATAAATATAAACAAAATAAGTTAATTATTCCCAACACTGAAGAATAATAAAGGAAAAAAAGCGCAAACTGGACGAACTTTGCAGAAATTACAACATGCACGAACAGTGCCTCTTCAGTGGCAGCGAAAACGAATTCAACCACGGGTTGACCTCTCCTACAAAATCATCAAAATAAGAGATTAGAAAAACTCAGGAATCAATGTGATTCCTGAAAAGAATGCAACTACCAGTAGAACCTGAAAAGTTCTTCACTCTGTGAAAATGGATGATATCTTGAAAACACATCTCCAAATCTCACATATGAAAGTGCTATGAGTGCTCTGTAGACGACGAAAAGAGGAGAATTGTTAACTTAAAACCCACTAAAATTATTGAAAAATATTTAAAATTTAAGATACAGTCAATCACACAACCTTTCTATACAATTCCTCAGAGCTTGAGACAGCGCAGCTGCAATTTCTTCTGAGTCCCCAGGAGCTAACCAAAGTCCAGATGCAAGAACTACAAAACAATTATAAGAATAAATAAAGATAAATAGTCACATCCATATGAGATAATTTGAACCAGACGCTATCAATTCAAATTATAAGTTTTTTATGAGAAGAGAATACCTCTTAATCTAGATACAGCAGTCTGAGCCTTCTCAACAACAGACGAGTGACGCCCTGGGAGAAAAAGCCAGAGCTTGAGCTTTTCATCTGTACATTTTAAATGTGCCAGAGTTATAAGAGGGTCAAATATTGTAGCTTTCCCATAATTAAATTGTCTAGAATCTTTTACCAGGGTTGTGTTGACCCTGAGATGGATCCCAAGGCCCAACAAAACAATTGGTCCACGAGCTGAGAAATCCTTCCTTCTGCAGCTGTTGATGGGCTGACAGAACCACTAGTGTAGCAGCATCCTTTTGGTCTACTTCCACACTAACAAATTTTAAAAACATAAGAAAATATTCTTTTCAGAACTCTTTAAACACGTGAAAGCATTAAAATTATGGTTCTTTGTGTTAACATCAAATTTAAAGGGGAAAAAAATAATAAATTGTTAAAAAATCAAACCTTTTATCTGGCAAGGGGTTGAGATCAGATTGTTGAGGGAGAAACTGAAACCATGATACCTGATGTAGACCTCCCTGCAGAAATAGTCAAACCTTTTTATCAGGCTGCGGGTTAACATATATTTATATAAAATTTATACGCATAATTAATTAAGTTTTAAACAAGTCGGGCTTAAGCCATCCACACTCGAGTAGGAGATGACATGGTTTAGGATCAACTCTTTTATTCAAATGGGCTAAACAATTTTTTCGAGCTCTGATCGTTAAGTAAACTCAAGTTGTGCCAGGCTTAAATAAGCCAGGCTGGGGACAGGCCCGCAAGCTGCCAGTTCATTTGCAGCTCTATCATCGATATCAAACATTTACGTGAAACCATAACAAGTGAGTGATCATCTTTCCCGTTTCTCATTTGCTTGTTACACAGTTACACTGTTACACTGTCCGAGATATTGATTACAGTGTTGATCACGGATCCCTTATCTGTGTCATTGTCCACAATTTTTCCTTGGTATGCTTCCTATAATTTTCGCATTTACACTAGTGACTTTAACACAGGTAACTCCATTTCAACTCTTTATAATATGTATCTTTGTATATAATGTGACGTGAAATCTTTCAAATATGGATAATAATACACAAAAGGTCACCATATTTTTAGCAGCTCAGGTTGTGAAAAGCCAAAGCAAAAGTAAGGAAGCTCTTCTCTCGCCAAGAGGCTCAAGACACACCTTTTCCACCTAAGTATTTTTAATAGCATAATTTAACAGGCCCCTCTTCTGAGATCTTAGCTAGTTAGCCTAGACATAAGTGTTACTCCAAAAAAGGGTTTGTTTCAGTGAAAAATTTATAAATATAAAACCCGTCGTCCACATCAGTAACATTCACCGCTTCATATTTTGACTGCAATAAAAGCATGCTTCTATGCGCCTTAAAGCTTATATCTATTTGAAAGACAGTAAAGACAGATCGCAGTTTCAATTAATAGTCCAATCAGATCCAGATGACAGTTCCACAATACATGAATAATCGAATCTACATAAGTGAGAATATCAAAGCAAGCCATCAAAATTAGCGAATAGCGGCAGTTTGTGAAAGAGGAAGAATAAGTTAATTCTCAATAAGAACCAAAAGACAAAACTCAGGTAAAGGTAAGAAACTTACAATTTTGAAAACGTTTGTCCACATTATGATGCTACTTCAACACCTTCCTGAGAGAAAGGCCTATCAAACTCCAAACCTTGCGCTAAAGGACATAGGATAAAAGGAAGAACATCTGTGAACAACAGAAGAAAAAACAATATAGATCAGTATAAGTTTCATCCAGTGATAAATGGATAGAAATGACGGACAAAATCTGAATGGACTTTTTTTTTTTATGTGGAATAAAAAAAGAAATTTATTAGAGAAGGAAAAGGAAATGTTTTTAGCAGTAAGAGAAGGGACCTAAGGATTAATGACCCTTTTTTTTAAAGAAAGCTCTCTAAGGACAATATGGTTCAGAATGTATTACTGTTTTCGTAGAAGAGGTATAAAGATTTAACTCAAATTTGCAGTGACAATAAATATGTATGTGGTGGCTCTCTGGAGGTTCATATTGCTTTCAATTCAAGTATATCTCATTAATTCTAGTAGTAGTGTCAGATTTCAATTTGTATGCATCTACGGTGTATTGAGAAGCCTTTCAAATTGCAATAGCAGGATTGTACATCTTTGCAGCCCACTTAACAATTTATGTGAGGAGGAGCTTGCAAAAATGTAAATTTTCCTAGTAAAAGTGTATAAACTTAAGTTCATGATGCTGATTATTCTTTTTAATTGTCTCACTGCAAAATCCCTTAGTTTATAGGCGATGCTAATTTCCTAAGACAATTTGTGTCAGATGGATGTATGTTAATATCTTTTGGGTACTTCTTCAATAGCTCACATTCTGGGAAGATCAGGCTGTTGATTTCATCGAAGAGTTGGGATTGAAGAATATATGTAAAGTGCTTGTGCTATGTTTGGATAGCTCGTACGTAGGGTGATTCGGATTTTTCCATTTCCAATTGTTTTTATGGATGCCTATTAATGTGACCCCACACAACACCTACATCGCGGCACATGTTTGTTAATGTTAAATATCTTTACCTAACAAAAGGAAAAATGAAACTTTTGTATCTTCGAAGAACAATAAGCATGGTCGAAGTTAAAGAATAGTTTTCCACAATTAGCTTTTTGTTACGCTGTGAATATTGTTTGTATTCACTCTTGACCTAAATAACAAACTTTCCTTCTCCTTGTGGACCATTAATAAATTTTATTCTCAATCAGATGGGAAATAAAAATACTAACTGGTTATACATAAAACGTCAATAAACTTCAAAAAATATCAAATTGTCTTTCTTTTTAGTTTTTCCAGTAAAAATATTGATTGTTTTTCTTTTTTCTTTGTTTAGGTCAATCTTTCAATGGGGGCAGGGATACTGTATGCAAGGTAATGTGTCTGAAGACCAATAAACAAACACACATTCACTATCTATATTACTCTGTTCCATATTTCTCATTTTTTTCGTTCCATGAAAATGACATAATGTTCCCAAGTCTACCATGACAATTGCATCATCGTGTCATGCCACCCTAAAGTAAGCATTCATTATTTTAGAAATAATCACTGAAAGTAAATATATCCTTAATATTGGCAGCTTTTTCAAATGGGACTCCTTTTTCGGAAGTGCGGGAGTTGATTACGTCTTTTAAACACATTATAGCTGCCCTTCCAGAAAATTTTGCTCTTCCTTTTTTATGTGCAAAACATAAACAGATTAATAGCTCTAATATGCTCAACTGTACCACCATAACAGAAAGAGCCCTATTAGTCCGTTCAACGAAAAGAGGCCTATTTCTCAATGTCCCCATGTTTACCATGATCATCATGCTACCATAAACTAATCATCCATTATTTTAGGGATAAACAGTGAATACAAATATATCCTTATTAATGGAGAATTTTTCAAATTAAACCTCTTTTTTTGACATCTTTAAAGCACACTACAGTTGCCCTAGCAGAAATTTTGTTCTTTAATTTTGTGTCCAACTCAAATATGTTCAACAAGACCACCAATGGATCCATAATTGCTTCATGTAGTTCAGTGCTATTCAAGTGTCCAAAGTTTAACAGTTCAATTTAAGTAAATGCCAAAAGCAACCTTGATCAAACATATAATTTATGTACAATTACAGAAATTTAAAGGTTAACTAAACACTAATTCGAGTAATTCCATTCAGAAACAAGAACTTTAATTAGGGAAGCAAGATGGAGTTAAAATTACCTTTATGAATCGCTAGGGCTTAGAAAGTACTGGTGCTGTGATGTAATTTGAAGTCGAAGAGCTCGCGTGCGAGTAAGTGGATAGAGAGGAGGAAGAGAGCGGGGATGTAGAGAGAACTCTATTTGTTTTTTTCTTACAACAAAAAGGAAAGGAAATATGCTTATTTACATATGAACGGGTGATCATCCGGTTGGGGATCCGGCGTCCTTGCCCGCTTGTACTTGACTCGGAATCAATGAGCTCAACCCGCTAGGACTGTGTAGTGACCCGACAATTCGAAAACATAATACGAGTACGTGATTTGTCCTAAAAATAATAATGATATAAATTAATGAGATGATAGATATAGAATAAAATAATAAATTTACCTACAAAAGAAGTTTTCACTCCACGTCTTAAAAACGAAAATATTTCTCATGATTTTTCGTTTAAGAGATTAAACCCGCTCTATGTTTATTGTTAGATTAATAATATTTTTCATCGCTAAGATAGACATTGTGTCAATTTTCTCCATATGTATTATTATTAACAAATGACAACTCCAAGTTCATTTAAGTAAGTAACACCCATTATTTTGGTAACTATAAGTTCGAGAAGACACAAATTCGATTAAATTATTATTTTTATACGTTTGACAATATAAATTGTTATTTTTACATGTAACAATTAGACTAAATTATATATTTAAACATTTAAGTTACACCAGAGTGTTAAATGATTACTTAACTTTTAAAAGTATTTCTCTCCCTCTAAATTTTTAATTTGGTTAATTTACCTTTTTCATTTGACCTTTTTTCAATTTCTTCCAATTTTAAACCACGTGGAAGGCATGTGTGGGGCAAAACAATCAATACATTATATCTAATCTTTTAAACTTTAAAAAAATAAGTTTAATCAACTTCCCAAAATATTTACTATCTGGGATAGATAATTTAATTAAAAGAATAATTATAATTAGTTAAATTAAAGACAAATGAGTTTAAATTTCATAAAACTAACTAAAATGTCAAAAAGACTGGCTATAAATTATTTTAGAAAATGCATATATAGTACTAAACATCAAATAAAAATATGCTAAAAATTATTTTAAAAATTAATAAAATTTGCTAAAAAATAAGACTAATTCACATATTTGGGCCCAATAAATTTATCAAGTATTCAACATAACTCTTAAAAGCCACTAAATAAAGGATAGTCTAATTAAATAATTACAATATGAAATTAATATAGTTACAATAAAAACGAAAATATTTTTGCCAATTCAATAAAAAAAATCAATAAGGTCTTAACTCAATGGTTAAGACCAAAAACTCTAAGGCCATGTTTGACACACATGAATGTAGTGACAGGAATGAGAATAACATATATGGATATCAAATGTCCCGGAATGCTGGGAATGAAACATTCCCATTATCGTGTTTGGAAATGTAGTGACAAAATCACTTACGAAAACATTATTACGTCTTATTTCTCAAAAAATTCTAAAATCATTATTGATCTTAAAAATAAAATTTTTTATTATATCAATTTAACAAAAAATAATTTTAAAAATTTGATTTTTATATGATTGATTGCAAAAATTATAAAAATAGTGAACGTATATAATATTTCATATGTTATACAAAAATCTCAATTTAATAGTATAGATTCAATTATTAACTCTTAAAATAAAATTCATTGTGTTTCATAGATAGTTGAAGATAATAAAAAATTTCATTAGTAGTTATGGAATTCTAATTAAGAAATTAAATTTTTTTGAAAGAGAAATAAAATAAATAAATAAATAAATAAA
>JAUMHB010116783.1:5485-16878 GCA_032359685.1 Pittosporum tobira | reverse complement strand
TTTTTTTCTAATAATTTTGTTAGCTTTTATTTATATTTATATTTATAATAAAATAATAAATTAAAATTATTATGGATTTTTCTTATATCAAAATAAAAATATATCTATAATTTTAAAATATATCAACAAGTTCTAACTCAAGTGTTACCCCTTTATTTGTCCTCAATGAGACATGTGTTGTGCAGCATCGTTGTCATATTTTATGTTCTACTCACTCACATTTATTAATAATCAATTTTCCTTATTAAAAAAAATAATAATCTTAGTAGTAATAATTACCGTATTTGTTGTTTTAAAAATATAAGTTAATTCATCTCAATTTATTATTTTATAATTTTATAAGGTGATCAACAAATCAAATACTTCATTAGTCCAATTTTTATTGTCATAATTTAACTTTTGTTACAAAAATTGATATTTTAAAATTAATATATTTTTCTATTCCTTTTATATGCGGGCAAAAAATTATAATAAATGTAAATTATATATATAAATATATATTAAATTTTTATAATTTAATTATAAAAATTAAATTAAAATATTTAAATTTAAACGGAATGAACAATCTTTTTAATTTTGAAAGGAAAGTTGTAAAATAATACAGTACGTTGTAAAATAAAATATTCCGTATAAAGTGACACCCATCTTTCTAGAGACTAGTAGTGGTTAGCTGTGATGATTATGGGCGTGACAACATCATATCATCACTTAGAGCTTCGATACAGGGCCTGCATTCGTCGGACCAATACACTCTCAAACGACGTCGTTACTTCCATCAGCCATCAATCAAATACAACGTATTACTACTCAACTAATCTGCGCTATATACTATAAATAGAGCTCCTCTCTTGCATTCTCAATCGTCAAAAGTGGAGCTTGCTGTTCGTTGATAGGAGAAGAGAGCTGAAAGCGGTCAAGAAGGCGCACGAGATATCTTCGTAATCGTATATTCAAATCAATGGCCACCAAAGTCTATATCGTGTAAGTACTCGTAATCACTATTTTTTGATGTGTTTGTTCCTGAATTATAAGATAGTCTCTGGTTTCATCAATTGCTACTAAACAGAATGGAATTCAAATGCGTCAATTAGGTCTTCAAGTTTGTTTGATCTCTCTCCAGTGCTCTCAATAAGGGTGAAAATGGTGTTTTTGGGAGGTGCTAAAAAATTATTGGATCACTTATTATTGTGATTTGTGATCCTTAGTAGTTGTTGAGAAATTTCTGCTTGTTAAGTTACCTTAGAAAATTTGACTATTTTGCTTAAATGATTTGTTGTTTTTCTTATTTTTCAAATTAGACCAGTTGTTGCTAGTAACTGATTAAAGGTTAGAGGAAGACATTGCCAACGAGATCTAGTTTAAAGTTTATTCTAAGGTTATTTCGGGTGAGCAAAACAATAAAAATAATTAAATTAGTTAAATGCAAACATAACAGTAAACTTTAACTGGATCTCATTGTTTTTGTTTATATAGGTGCTGTTATTATACTGTGTTTGGCTATCTATGCGACTGTATATGGGAATATGTTTAAAATATGGGCCAATCACCAATCAATACAAGCTGTTTCAGAAAACAATATACTAGTAATTTAAAAGTTAATACTGGTAAGATAAAAGTTTGGACAAGTAGAGTTGGTTTCTATTATAAATTAAGCCCGGGGTTGGGCCTGTTCGAAGTCTTCCCCTTCTGGCAACATTGATTAACCGCTCCAACACTGGTTTGCTGTTTTTTTTTATAATAATTTTTCATTTTTAAAAAAAAAACCTGTATTATGTTAGTTATGGGTAAGCTTGGAGTTTGGAAAACTATAGCGAAAATGAAGTGAACTATAAAAATTTATTGAAGCTTATTTAATTATTCATTAAGTCACTTTGACATTGCTTTTTATATTAGTTTTAGCGCAAGTATAGATGATTAGATTATTGTTCATGAAGATAATTATTTTTCTGGTTCACATTTTCTGATTTTTGATCCTTTCGTTCCGCATTTCCCATATTTCAAGCATACCCTCTATGTTTTCACGTGTCTTCATGCCAATGACGATTTGGTATTAACTAATTGTTGAGATATAGGGAAACTTTTCCTTTTTAAAAGATTTTCCTGTCACTTTGGAAAGCATCCACGAGCGTCCTGGCTATGGTTGTGCCTTCTATTATGGCAGTATCTAATCATTTACTTTTGGACTCTTATGACGTTACTCAATTTTGAGATTTGATGTGCAATATTATCGTGTGTAAAAACAAACACATCGGAAAAGTTCATGAATTAGGCTTTTAACTGTGATATATAAGCAGTTCATATTCACTGCTGGCTTATAGTCAGCTCTTCTTTGTCGAGAACAGTTATCCTATGTTTCAAAGCCCATATTTCTGAGATCTATATCCATACGAAAAAATATATTATATATCAATGTGTCTTTCATGTTGGTGATGTTTGCTAATTTAGGATTGACTGTGATAGTGAGATGTTTGTAATATTCTCCTGCTGTCCAGAATGTTGACCATTGGAGTTGGCTAAAACCCAACTCTATGCGGAATTCAAGTCGGATTATTATTTTCCTTCTCGAGCCCACCTGATTTACTGACTTAACTACTAAATGTTGTCCAAATTGGTTCATTGTAGTCTTGATTGTGAGGCAGGCAATCCTGATTTTGGATTTGCCATCAATTTCTATTAGGTTGTCTCATTTTCCTTTCTCGGGGGTTACTTCACCATTTTGAATTTTGAACATTATCTTCTCAGGGTTGAATATTATAATCACCATTCAGGCATCCTTAGTAATACTTACAATGAAGCGTGGCCTTGGTGCCCTTCCATGCGTCTTTGCTGATCAGATAATCAGCAATCAGTTGTTATCTTAATTCGTGTTAATTTTTTCCCTTCATTTACTAGTTACACAATTTCCTTTCACAAAAAATTTTCTGCAATTTAGAATTTCATATTCTATGGTAGGACCTGTTATGCTTTGGTTGTGCCTTCAGTTGTTATCTTAATTCGTGTTAATTTTTTCCCTTCATTTACTAGTTACGCAATTTCCTTTCACAAAAAATTTTCTGCAATTTAGAATTTCATATTCTATGGTAGGACCTGTTATGCTTTGGTTGTGCCTTCATATGAATTAGATGTGCATTACAGGCCTTCCGATCCATTAGTTAGTTCTAGGCTTTGGGAGGCAACACCAGACTGCATCTCATTCTGTGTTGCACGCTGAAATCTGGATGTTAAAGGCTTAATCCTTGTCATCATGTTTGGTGTCCCAATATTTTCTGCATCTGCTAACGGAATAGTGTATTGCTAGCTTTAGAAATTGAATACCACTTCAGGTTGTAAAGATGTAGTAATTCCTTGTCCGCTATCCGCTATCTCCTTCACATACTTGACAAAATCAGTATGGTTATGGTGATTTCCTTCTTATGCAGGTACTATTCTATGTATGGACATGTTGAGAAGCTAGCAGAAGAGATAAAGAAAGGAGCTACATCTGTCGAGGGAGTTGAAGCCAAATTATGGCAGGTAGATGCTACTTTTAGTTTCCCCAAAAATTGAAAAATAAAGATTAGCCTTCATTTTTTTTTTTAATTATTATTATTATTTTTATTTTTTTTAACATAACCTTTGTCAAATTTGGATGACGTTTTCATCATTTTATGCTGATTTTGTTTAGGTTTATATATGTATTATATGTGTTCTGCTTTATGATGCCCACACATGATGTTGTACTTTTCCACCTTGACCCTAGCGGTGGAGAGCGCCCAGGTGTTTCCTAGGCAGTTTTATTTTTTCATTTCAATTTTTGGATATAAGTAAACTGTATAAGGCGTGTATTATGTAAAGATTCTAAATTGTGCATGAGAACATACCAAGAAAAGTATATTAAAAGCCGCAACAAATTCATTTCAAGCATGGTAGGGCTTCAAATTTATTACAAAAGTAACGGAAACATTATAATAGTCACAATTAGAAGCTAATCATTTGATATTAAGTGAAACTAGTCAAATTATCTCCAGGCTTCCAATGCTGCAAACTATGATGTTGTCTGCATTTCCTGCTTTGGTTTACATTTTTCTTACGCCTGCTTTGGTTTACACGTTACTTGGTTGTGTGTCTTGCTTGATTATCACTCGTAGTTCTGGCATGAAGCAGTAATTTTAAATTTTTAATATTATAGAATAACTTAAAAGTAGTATGCTTTTGTGTGGCATAGGTCCCTGAAACACTACCGGAAGAGGTGCTTGGGAAAATGAGTGCACCTCCGAAGAGTGATGTACCACACATTACACCTGCCGAACTCGCTGATGCCGATGGATTTGTTTTTGGCTTCCCCACAAGATTTGGAATGATGGCTGCTCAATTCAAAGCATTTCTTGACGCAACTGGAGCACTATGGAGAACGCAGCAGCTTGCAGGCAAGCCTGCTGGTATCTTCTATAGTACCGGATCCCAAGGCGGCGGTCAAGAAACTACTGCGTAAGATCCTTCTCAACAGTTAATAATTAATTACCTGAATAATTGAAAATGAAAATCCAGTAAACACAATGATCTTGTTGACTTTTCTTACAGTTTGACTGCGATTACTCAGCTGGTTCACCACGGAATGATATTTGTGCCGATTGGATACACATTTGGTGCCGGAATGTTTGAAATGGAGAAAGTGAAAGGCGGAAGCCCTTATGGTGCAGGGACGTTTGCTGGGGATGGCTCAAGACAGCCTTCTGAGCTCGAGCTGGAGCAGGCTTTCCACCAGGGTAAATACATTGCCACCATTACCAAGAAACTCAAGGAAGCTGTGTGATTGATTTCTGGGCAACACAAAAGTATTGTTTGCATTCTTATACTAATACATGTTCATCTTATTTTTGTGAATTATTTATGTTCTATTTCTCTGTGGTTGCGAAAGGATATCTTTATTCGATACACGGATTATATGTGTTCCTACCCAGTACAGTGGTTCTGTCAAGTATAGAAGTATATTGTTTTATGTGTCTGCATTTTGTATTATTTTTAGATCTTCACTGCAAATCTACGTCTTCTGTTCGGTTCTTGTAAAATAATGTTAGCAACAGAAGCTTGTCATGCATCAAGGGGTTGCATTGCTAGAAAAAGAAGAAATTCTAGAGGTATATAAAACCAGAAACTTAAGAAGGTGAAAGTCAGTATTATATTTTATTTTATTTTTCTACGCATAATCTTCCTTATACAGTATATGTTAGTTTGATAGAGCTTATAAAAATTGAGTTTATAATTTAAATTTAGCACAACAAAAAATTTAAGTTGGATTTAACTGTAAACTCAGTTATTTAAAATGTATATATAACCTACCAAACATGAATTCATCTTGTGATTGATCTCTAAAAATTGTACAAGATGACCACCAAACCAAACAAATACTATATCATATCCAACCTTAGCACCATAGCCGCCTTCTTTCATTTTTTTCGTCTTTTCATTTGGCAATTTTGGTTATGGGTGCTTATTAATTGAAATTTCTCCCTCTCCTGAGAAAATGAAGTGTCATCCCTTTTGTCTTTTAATTTTTGCAATATATTTTTACAATTGTGTATCATGAATTTTAATTTACATGAAAAATATATTATTATATATTATATATTTTATTTTTATTTTTAATTATTAATTTTTTTTTAATATATTCATACATATATTGTTAGTTATAATTCAAATGGAGTAGTGTTATGGTGACTAAATAAGAGTACCAAAAATAAAATACTAAAGGATGTGGCTGCTTGTGATTGATTATGATAATTGACTCATTCGTGTATTTTTAAGCATATATAACCGTCACAAGCAAGTAACCATATCTTTTAATATTTAACTATTCGGGTCACACATTCATCAAAATATATTGTCAAAGTTGTGGGACATAGGGGGAGTATATTAATTCTTTCCTGTCAATTTCAACGATGTTCTTCACATAAGGAACAGATGGTCAATCTTGGACTGACTCGTTAGTGTGCTACTACATCATCATCACATACGCTTGACAAATTTATTGGAAACCAGTTCAGTGAATTGCGGAAGTCTTGGTGCAATTGTAATTAAGCTGGTAACTAATTTCAACTCTTGCTGCTTTCCTGCGTTTGTGAAAGCATATGATTGGAAGTTTGAAACACGGCAGAAAAATTAGATCTTTAGATTTTATAAGTAGGATTCAAATTTCTTAAAATTTTGAAAATAAAGATCTAAACCAAAATTCAAGCTAAAAATTAAGTAAGCCAAAATCGCACTCACACCCCAATAAATAAATAAATAAAATAAATAGAAGGAAAAACATAAAATAATCATATAAAAGTCCTTCGAGTGTGTTTTGACAGCAAAAAAAAAAAAAAAAAAAAAAAGAATAAAAAATTTTCCTGATGAACTAAAAAGTTATTATGAGGACATCCTTCAATATAACAATGGATAATCGACTAATCATCCGCTGCTAAATTAGCCAGCTTCCAATGGAAGCACTTGAATATGACCATTCGATGAAAAGCACAAAATGAAGGTATGTGGTTGCTACACCTACATTCCCTCCCATCATTTTTATTTATTCAAAAGTGTAAATTCAGTGCATAGCCTGAAAGGAGGACGGTACTCTTCACTTTCACTAACATGATATATACGAAGTATATACTTATGGACCATATTCGAAACATATCGAAAGTGAGATTTCCAATCAAATGATACATATATATATCTTTCCCACACTCACTCCTCTTTTGAAATTCAAATATTTCGTCTATTCTCTTTTCGTTGACCGACGATGCATCCACATTCAATATTTAAGAAAATATTAAGAGTTTTATAAGATTTTGTATTTATTCTCACGAGTATTTTTAAATTTTATAATTTTTGTACAATGGGTTAGTTAAGTTGCTTAGTACTCATAAACGTCTTTCCATAGGTCTCAAAATTAGTATGAGAGTTGATGGTAAAATTTTGGATTAGGCAAGAGTTCAACACCTCCATCCACAAGGAAAAAGTGTTTGGCATGCCAAAACAAGAAAATCTGAGGGAAGTTGGTGGCACTGTAAACATCATATGGAGGAAGCGGTGGCTATGGCAGGAAGATACTTGAAACCACATCCACCCAATGGCATGTAGTAAGAAATTTGACTTTATTTACAGGGATGAAGTGGTTAACATAAGAAAATCTTTGAAACCTTGGAGATTGTTGAAAAAATGTGTATATCCCATATTATATATTTGAAAAAATATTTAAGGATTTAGAAGACTTTACACTCACTAGTCACTAGTTCACTACTATAAATATTTCTAAAATGTATGAATTTAAATAAATGTGGTAGGTCAGTAATTTGTTATTCACCTCGCAAAGCGCAACAGTTCCCTTTCTTCTTTTCTCTTTTATATAATAACTAAAGGTCAGCTAGTGCCAGCTCTATGCATAATATCTATATACACAGAGAGATTCAACAAGAACAACAAAAGCAGCTTCTTTATCCTAGATTATAATTTCGATCAGCCACAAACAACAAATTTTCTATAAATTAATCTCATCTTTGTAAAACATATTCAGCACCAGTTCTCATTCCTGACCAATTAATCTGCTTTAATCATAATTATTCAACTATTGCAACACTAAACATATTCGCTTAGCTCCAATGGTCCCTAATAGTGGGCCAAAACTGCATCATTTTGCCTGTCCATGGCCCAACGGTCCCTGTCCTTATAATATGCTATAAGATCAACCGCGACCTCGACCTGCTTCGTTCTTGACCGTCTTAATTAATAATGATTAACTGAAAGTTCCTCCAAATGTAGGGTTCCAAAAATCAACCGTAGCTTCGTGACTGATCGGGAAGTTGCTTGAAACAGGGATAAGACATAGTCCTCGGCTTCTAAGATCTTGTTTTGGTCCTTCTGAATTAGATTGATCGCGATTCTGCATGCATGCATGAGGATATTTGATTTCACGAAAAATAATGCTACTACCTCCGTATAGAAAAAAATCTGAGACTACATAATACACAATCATGAAAAATATACCCCGTTATGTATAAGTGTATCCTAGATAAACCTTGATATGCGCACCGAAAACAACAAAATACCATCATTTTCAAATGGAGGTATTACTAGTATTATTTGTTCATTTTTTGTGATCATTTTGTCCACTATTCAACAATATTTGCACCATCCGTTCAAGAAAAAAAAGAATTTTGAAATCCTAAAATTCAAATTATGAAATAGATTTGTTAAATTTTTAAAGTTTGTACGTAGTAATATTTTATATGTAATTTATAACATCGTCTTTGAAATCAATCAAAATAAAATAAGTTATCTTCAAATTTGAATTTTAAGATTTCACAAATTTACTATATATATATATATATCTTTAATTTTGGAATGGAACGAATATCAAATTCAAACCCTAATATACTTATGTTATCATTGTTTACATTAATTATTCATCTGATGCGTAGCAGACTAGAAGGAAATAAAGAGATTCTTAATTATACCTGTTCTTGCTGAATGGGAGTTCCTCTTTTCATGTATGGGTTACTTAGATCCTGTCAGATTAATTTACATGATAATTAATAGGAGCATATGGAATATTAATTTGATGTTTCAATACATTTTTGCTATTTAGTTTGTTCACATATATTGAATTTCAACATAACTACTTTTTCATGATTTTCTTTAGATCAATCATTACAGGCCAGATGATCATAATAATAATATATGGAAACTTACACTGACTCGGTCATGGAGGAAGTTGATGTATTCGATAGCTTCAGATAGCACTGATGCCGTATCCGTCTGAAACATTGGTAGATAACATGATGATGATATATTATACTCGATCTAAGTAACTTTTACAAATTCAGAATTATAATGATCTCCCACTATACTCTTCTGTAAAAATCGTATTAACTAAAGGAAAATTCACAAGTTCATATAATTACCTTTCCAAAAGGGGAAACTAATTGCTGGAGCGCAGTGATTCTGTCCCCCATTTTCTCTTTCTTCCCCTAATTAAGAACAAACAAGACTGTAAAATCTTTCATCTGTAGATATATGATAGAGGAAATCGGCTTTAGGTTAAAGCAGTGAAAAAAAGTTGTTTAAAGTTATGTGCACCTTAGAAGCTGGCAATGGGGGTGGAGTTTCAACCCGAGGCCTTTTTGTTGATGCTTCACTGTTACTTCTTTTCTTTGCCACTGTGCCTAGGACCCTAACTTCTGATAGTTTCTGTTTAATTAAAAGAAGACAAGGATAAGATGATTGTAGATGCTTTAATTTCTGACAAAAAGATGAAAACCCTAATTCTCAATAATATGTCGCAGTCATACATATAACCTTCTTAACTATGTACCTTGCGCTTTTCATCTAAAGGGAAAAGGTTTGATTGATCATCATGATTCGTGGCGGCTGGGGTGGATGCATTCCAAAAGGGAGCCTTGTTGGAGAAGTTTAACTGATTTTGGGGTCTGGTCCAAGAATTAGGCTGTAATAGTGATGGTTGATGATGAAGATGATTTTCTGATGACGGTAAGTTCATGCCATAACTCGATGATTGATATGTATAATTACTGATGGAACGATTATCAAAAGTGGTGGATTGCAAGTGTGGCTGATTAATATCATATTCCATTAATCGTTGTAAGAAATTTGAGGGGCTATTTGGATACTCATGTATAAATGATGAATCTATCCGAAAACTTGTAGGGCATGTGACGTTGGTATAACTGTCTCTCTGGCTGTACAGAAGATCATTAAAAAGTAAACCAAGCCAATTTTTATAATTAGCAGAATATCTCTATCTACTTTCTTGGAAAAAAAAAACCATGAAAGAAAGAGAGTTTTAAATATATATATATATATATAACAAAATTATTCGACTTACAATGATAAAGATTGATTCCAAAGATCCATGCCTTGAGAGGGCAAGCCTAAACTCAGAGTCTCTAAATTTGAATCTGTTAATACATGGCCACTCGCAGAAGAATTTATAGAATTAGATGAGTTCGTTGAGGCTGCTCCTATGTGTGTCGTCGGCCACCCAAAGCTTCCGACAGTATTACTAGTAGGGTTTAGTGATGGCATAGACGATGAAGATGATCCTGTGTAGAACCCTTGGCTGGTTCTTGTTGAATCCCACCAGTTTCCGTTGCCAAGCTGGAACTGATCATCTGCCATGGCTTTAAATCTCTAGCTATTAGCTCCCTTGTTGTAAATTCCTCGATCTTCTTATATGTCTTCAGATTCTTTAATTACTCTATTTTCTTGTAAGCATCTGAATTTGTGTCGCTCTTCTTTTAAATGAAAAGAAATTAATCGATTCACTGCATCTCAATACTAGTATTTATATTAAGTGGGAGGCGAGAAACCAAGCCCATATTTGAGAATAGGAACTAATAGAGGATATGACCTGAATTTTGTTGACTTTTTGCACAAAGTAAAGCTGAACACAGATATATACCCTCAATTTGCTCATCTCACTTTGAAAGAAACTATATCTGAAGATGAACTTTGTTTTCTTTAACAGGAGTAACACTGATTTATGACTTTTTTTTGTTTTCTTTTTTCTCTTTTCTAATATTCAATAACAATAACAAATAAAACAACAAATTTACACAAATTGATGTGACAAAATATAATTAATTATAATATCAAATTCATTATATATATTGTCAAACATTCACTAATGACAACGTGACACGCCAATTTTTTTTGAAACGGTAGTTCAATAATTTTATTCACTTCAAAAGCCAAATAATTTAGCTTTTTCACTGTTGAGTCGGTTATAGCTCGATTTATAGAATTAGCTATGAGTCAACGAGCAAAAAACAAACGGGTACAAAACCTTAAACCAAAACAACCAAGGGTACTGTAGATCCCCTGAATCGAGGGAGTCAAATAACCTAATAATCATAACTAAATTCTCTAATGAGTAGGCTGTAGATGAGTTAAGCTGAATTCGGCTGATCGTAAATTTGGCTCCTACATATAATTTATTGACCTTATGTGTTTAATTATTGAGTCAAAAATAATTATTAATTGAACCCGAATAATTTGAACTTCTCAACTGAGGAAATATGAATACTAATAGAAAATCAATAATTTGAGAATATTCAAGAAATGAATTGAACAAAGCTTTATATTGTAATATGACAAGTGTTTTACATTCTGACATTGCAAAATAAATAATAATAATAATAAATTAATAAAGACCCAATAACTTAAGTTCTTCATTCAAGTTAAAGTTTCAACATATACATAAGATTTACAAAGAAAAATAAGGTATTGATCTTTTTTAAGTTGTGCAAGTTAGAGCAACCTTTTCTTTTTATCCACACAAATGCGCCTGCATATTTTTACAGTGCTTGTTTGGTTGTAACTTATATATGTTGCTTGTTTGGTTGTAACTTATA
>JAUMHB010116672.1:17126-28336 GCA_032359685.1 Pittosporum tobira | reverse complement strand
AGTTTTGTAATAACTTGTAAAATATTTGAAGAAGAGTAAAAGTAAAATTTTTCATAAATATTGCAAATAAAACTTCTCTTAAAATATTTGATATTATAATTGTACGTTGCAAGTTTTGTACATATAATATGATTTAAAATTATTTCATCAAAAACTGTAAATAAAGATAAGTGTTATCTAAAAGTTTCTTGCATTAACATTTGTATTCTCTTGCAAAAAAGTAATTTTTGTAACCCTCTAGAAATACTCATCAAGAATTTTGTAATATTAAAGAAACATTATAGCATGAAGAGAATGTAGTAAGGTGTAAAAATTATTCTTCTAAAGTTATCTATTTATGCTAAAATTTTGTCAAACTTCTCCAAGAAGCTTACCTAAAAATAATTCACCCAACAATTACAAAATAGATTTATGTCAACTATTTTATCCTTTTTTCAAAGTTTCTTCATCTCATCCATTAAACATTAATTTTTGTCTCCAATAATACTAATATGTCAAAACTCATTTTCATATTTTATATCTACCATTATATTTTGTCTCCAAAAATCATAACATGCTAACACTTCATCTCAAGAAAAAATATAATAAAGCCAAAACATTATTTCATAAAATCAAAACTTTAAATCAAAACTTTATTTCATGCTTTAATAAAAATCAAAACTTTATTTCATGCTTTCATAAAATCAAAATTTTATTTCATGATTTATGAAAAATAAAACACCAATTCTTAATACTTTATGACAAACAAAACACCAATACTTCATACTTTATGAAAAATCAAAAATTCATTTCATACTTTATGTAAACATCAAAGTTTTTCCCAAAAAATTCAATTTTCCTAGGGAAACTTCATACGCTAAGCGTCTCTTACACTCTATCCCCTATGATTAGATACATATCTTTATATGAATGAATTCAATTTTAAAATAATTTTCACCCCTCATCTATTATATAATAAATATTATTTTCAACTGTCCATTAATTAATTATTCTACTTATCCAAAAATTAGCCACACATTACTTATAATTCACGCCCCACTAATATAACATTTTCTAAACTTTCCTTCCAATAATTCATCTAACAATTCATAAATATCATTTACAATAAATCTAATAATTCTCCCACTGACTTCCTAAATTATTTAATATATGGTAGTTATATTATAACACATTTACCTTCGTATATCTAGTGTCATACACTAAATATTATTGGCACTACAATTATTTATTTAATAATTAATTTCAACACTAAGAAAATATTTAATATTATTGGTACTGATCATAGCAAATTATTTATCAACAAAAAGAAGTATATTTTAACTATTACTCATGTTACCATTGTAATTATTGTCGGGGTAATAATACAGTAGAAAGTGATTGGTCAGTAAATATTAACTATTTGAGACTTATGACGACTCAATAATTGTCCGACAATTTTTCTTATGGGGTTCACACGTTTTCTGTTATAGGGTCCACAAATACTTTGTTGTGAGGTCCACCAATACTTTGTTGGTTATGCGACATCGAATATTCTCTAAAATCAACGATGACATTTTGTCGGAAAAATATTTGCACTTCGGACCCTATAATTTATTTTATCTCCACCAACACTATACTGTTTAAGATGTATAAATTTGATAAAATACTAAAAATATTAAGTTCTTACATTATATATCTTAAATTAAGCAAAAAATAATTCATATTTAATTAGTTTTGAAATAAGCTTCGACAAACATTGACAGTTTCCAAAAGGGAGGTATTTGCACTCCATTATGCATTGAAGAAAACTGAAAATGGAAAACAAATCTAAAAATAAAAATTCCAAAATCCTAGACGAAAACCATAACTCTTTGGTCTATTGATGAATATCTTGACAGAAGATCTTTCGCTTGTTGAGAACTCAAAAGGTTTCTGATTTTCATATACTTAACGTATAAGACTTTTTATAGGTCACAGCTTTCAGTTCCACGTTTATCCTTAAACATGCTGTTTGAATAAGTTTTGTGCGTTGAGTACGACAATTTGATCCACAGTTTGTTATTCTCCTTATCAATTAAGTGGCAGCCTGCACTGCAGAGCGCAGATACTATACATTGAATCTTTCAGCAGGTATGAGAGAATAGACAAGATGGGCCGTTAACTATAAGGTTCAAACCATGGATTTATGGACAGATAATTGGATAATAAGAATTTCATGGTCTTAAGAAAAAACTGTAAGCAATCTGTAACATTAAAGGAAAACAATCTAGCCAACTCAATTCCGTGTTAGCTTGTTATAATTGAGATGCTACTTATCCAAACTCACAAGCATGGAGTGGGAGTTGATGTTTCTGCAGAAACGATTTTCAGGAGTTTTATCTGGTTTATGTTCCTGGTCTGAGAATTCCCCGAATGTTTTGACATGGAAAAGTTGTGCTATATCAAAACTATGGCAAAACAAAATATCAACAGAAAATAAATAAATAATAACACAACAATTTACGTAACAACTCAAATCGAGAAAAAATCACGGATGAGACATAAGAGATTTTCGTTATCTCGAAATTTGAAGAGTACAATATGTAGAGCACTCAACCCAAATCTCAAAAACACTCAACCTCACAATATCACTCAAACCTTAATATAAGTTTATATAGATGCATAGTTGCATCCGTTACAAAACAAAGCTAGATTTTATGGGTTGAACATGTCATTTTTTAAATTACTTATTAGACACATTTATAGATAATTTTAAAATTAAAAATCATAAGCTAAGTTAGTAGAACATTTTATGTAATTTTATATGATTATGGTCTATCCACCTATGTTTTAAAGAAAACATATGCGTTACTGATTCCAAAAAAGGTCAATTTTTGATCATAAAAATCAAATTATGACATTTAATATAAGATGAACGAGTAATAAAGTTTAACATATATGCTAAATTAACTATGTCTGAAAGTAATACATCATAGTATAAAACAACGTCGTTTTGAAAGAAACAAAAATCAAAATAAACAAAACGACATAACGATATCGTTTTGTTTAAAATATTGATATTACAATATATAATGTGATGTTCATAAAATAAAGACGAAATCAATCAACTTATCTTTTAGCCCTATACAAAACTGCAGCACCTTCACCAATAAACAAAATGATCAAAAGCAAGAATTTAGTTTTACCAAATGATCAAAGAGAAAAATTAAGAGCAAAACCCAAGAGTCTTTATGGCATAGGGGTTGGAGGCAAGTGGGGGTGGAAGTAAGGCCATTTACGTACGTGGTCACCATTGCTAAAGATAGTCCCTTTACATGGAATTTGATCAATTCTTCCACTCTTTCTATCACAACTGAGTATCTTCGAACCCATTCTGTAATACAAAAGTCGCGAATTCCCTGGATGGAATGCTATTTGAGTAGCGTAGTTCTTCGGAGCCATCTTTGGAAAATCAAGACTCACAACAAACCTCAAAGTCCATTCGTCACCCTTTACCACATTATCGTAGCTAAAACTACCTAATTTCTTTCCAAGAGTATATACGTTAAAACCCTGATGATCGAAACCATCTGCAACAAATTGCAGTAGCCCTTTATACGAATGCCTGAGGGTCAGGACCCACTGACCGACAGTTTCTTGGGATGGACCGGCTGATCAACCACAGACGATCATCAGCCTTATCAGGGTTGTAAGCAACAATGGTGGTACGAGACAACCAATAAAAGATCCCATCAATTGCAATGCAACTAATCTGTTTGTTCTTGGCCAATACGATTCCAAACCCTATTTTTGGAGAAATAAGTGAGCCTCGGTATACTATCACATTTCTTCGCCGCACGTATTGGTATCACCACTACCACCCTGTAACTTTGCGAAGGCCAATTATTATTGTTTTCGTCTTTATCTTTGCTGAAAAATCCTGGAGAACCACATTCCCCAGAGCAGTAAGTTTGGGGCTTGACAAATAATATGGAGCATTGCTTTGTAAATGGATTGAATACTAAATAATTAGGGTAGCATTCGCAGAGGATGAGACCATGGGAAGAAGAGATAAAAGGTTTATCGAAATCGGAGAGAGATACAGAGACAGCTTGATTGGAGATGGTATGAATGAGGCGAAGTTACTTCGATTCACTTGAAAAAAATCCTAAGAGTTAAGGAGTTGGTGATTTGTTTATGGAGATATAGGTGGCGCGAAAGGAGTAGGAGGAGATGAAGTTTTTCCATGTTTTTGAGACGGATTTGAATCTGAATACGGGTTTTAGAGGGAGTCTCAGAAGAATTTGATCCACCAATTCGTCTCCCAAATACCGCAAAAGGTGTTCTGATTGGTGGGCAGTTCTCTTTGATTCTATCACCTCCATTGTAAGAAATACTCGTTTGTGGTGATGAAGAATGAAGAAGTGGCGGAGGTACTAGGGTTTCACGTCATAAAGATTAATTACTATTATTTTTTTTTGTGAAAATAGCAATTTCTAAAAAAAATAAATAATAATATCTTATTGATTGTGTTTCACAAGCATGAAAAAGTCCGTTATCCCTGACCCAGTAGAGTTAGGGTACAGTATTGGATTTATAATTATCAAGATAATGTGAAAAATCTTGAAGGGTTAGAAAAATATTATTACTTCAAATTAATTTTTTCAAAATTCAAGATCAACATTTATATTATATCATAAAGAAACCGCCAAGAGGGGAAGGGAAGGAACCCGGGTAAACAGAGACAAGGGGCTGAACACAACCCCTCCCAACAAAAGGAACAACCTACTAAAACAAGAGAACACCTTTAACCAAAAACATATTAGACTCAAAAAAGGAATCGAATATCCCCAATAGATCTCGTCTTATCTTGATAACACCTGCAGTTAACCAAATTTCTACTCCCTGTTTTCTACTCCCAGTCAACCCTAATCTCTCCCCATATCCTTCAACCCAACAAGTGCAAACACCTAGTTTCATATATTTAATAAATTGGATTCATTGTATGAACGGATTGTGACAAATCTATTGACAATGAATTTCTTCATTTTCCACATTATCTTGGGTCAATATTGATCCCAAGGCAGCTGTCCACACAAAAAATCCAACCTTCCGACGGGCTCCTGAGCGCCACACAATCCGCCAGATGAACTCTCTTCCAAGAAAAAAAATCCTGATGTTATAGTGCATCCCTATCTTCGATGGCAAATCAAGACATCCAAAGGGATACAACCTGCCTAATTTGATAGTAATATACTTGCATTTTATACCTGGTTCAAAATGCAGAAAAATACTAGACACCCAAAAGGGATCAATAATAAAAGGGCAATGTAAAAAGTGCAACAACCCAATTTAATCCTTTCAAAAAGCTTTAAGCCTTCCATCAAAATTATATTTATCAATATTTTATCAAGTAATAAAGGAAGCCAAAACTTGGCTATAACAAAGTATAAAACATGCTAAACTCCATTAAACTTCACTTACAAGGAAGAGACAACACCCTAGACACGTCTCCTCATACGCCTGACACTAGGATTCAAAGATTCCACTGCTGCGCTCGCTTCCGCCGCAAGATCTATCCCAATGATGCTGCTGCCGTTTCGCTTTTTAGCCAAGGGCAGGTCTGACTTTTCATCCACAGTTGCAACGGTTTTCAGCAGCTCAGACAACAAGGATTGACAGCTCTCCTCTAAGTACTTGAAGCCTTCTGACCGCATAACCCCTGCAAACCATAACACGAGAATACTAAATAGTTTCAGATAAATAACAAAAGGGACAAGCATAGCTAAAACAGAGCGTCGTGACCCCAAAATGAGAAGTAACAGTCGTTCAAAAAAGACTGTTTTGCCTGAAATAATATTAACTGAAAAATGAAATGGTACGCACGAGATCTCAGAAGCTCATTAAGTCATGATATATGTTACTCCCTCCTTTTCATGAAAAGAGGCCCATTAGGAAAAGTCGGGAATTTTAAGGATATATATTTTGATTCCATGTTTATCACGAAGAAATGAACGTTTAGTTTAGTAATTGTCCTGGTAAACTAGATCACATTGTGTCATTTTTACTACCATCAATCAAAATGGATATCATTTTATAAGCAAAAGAATTTGCGAAATGAGACTCCTTTTGTGTAACCTAAACTCTTCGACTACAAAATACCATACACATTGATAGCCATTTGTCTCCCTGTCATATAACACATTGCAGTCTGGTATTATGAGAACAAAAGGCAACTTCAATTACACGAACAATTAATAATGACCGTAACTGGTCATGCCATCACTACCTTCTGTCTTCTGGATGAGCATTTAAGCATTCAATTTACATGTACTAGCTGTTTAATTGATCATGTTTAGTGTAATTTAAGGAAGCATCATGAGCATTTATTTAATTAAAAGCTTAAATTAACATATAACCTGCACATTGACCTCTAAGATTCTATGGACAAAACGCACCTCCCAAGTTGGCTGCTGCATATTTCAAACAGATGGACTTGAGCTGCAAGCACCTGTGCTGATCAGCTAGGGACAGAGTTGTAGCCACCGTCTCAGTAGTCATTTCTTCACACAATTTTATTTCACATAATTGTTTCAGCCTATCTAGACCGAAACGATCAGCGGCAGCCAATAAATGCTGCATTGTGATAGTAGACGTGCACATCGATGCTGAGCCACTAAATTCTTGTAAATCGGGAAGCTTATCTGAGTATATGAAGAGGAGCATACCCTGCAAAAACAGGTTTTTAATTATATGAATCGTATTATTGGTATACTTGTCAAATCATGAATCATGTCATGATTGGATCATGAATTGTACTATAAGATAGGAAAAGATTTACAGAACACAATAATTACATATCATAATAATTTAGATTACTCAGCTAGTTGAGCGATAAAGCATACTAGCTAAAATATAATGTTGAAGTGGTCAACTTAGCCTAGAAACAAACTTTAAATATTTAAATTTTAATTTGAGAAGAACTCTATTTAGAAGCTTAATTTATAATCAATTTTAATATTAGTTATAAACAAGAGAGGAAAAGGAACTTACCTTTAAGTACATATATATAATAAACACAGAATCTTAAGCCTCAAATTACAAATTGGATGGCAAAACTCAACTTTTTTTTTAGAAGTAAATAATTCCATAAAATGTGACAAACAGAAGAAAATAGATATAAAAGCTGAATTATATTTCTGATATTTGATAATGGTTTCATTACAAAGCACTAACCTACTCATTCATCAAGCTAAGCTTAGCCCTTCATTTTCCCAACATTTCTAAAGTTTATGTAAATAACCTAGCACACGCCACTACTAGATTTAGTAGGACTGTTTCCTAATAGATACACATCATGTATTGTAAGATTCTCACAGATATGATTATTAGGTTTGTATTAGAAATAAGATAGTTGTAATTATAGTATCATAATTAGCTAGACTTTTTTCTAATAGAAGCGATGCCGTCCAAATATAGAGAACCACTTTACACGGTACCCTAGTTTTCAAAAAATTCTCCAGGGAAAGTGATTATATCCCTACCCATAAATGTCAATAATAAGATCAAACAGTTCCCAACACAAAGAATCCACATAAACAACTGGTTGCCTCGGCTAATGAACTGAATTAGATATTATTACAGTAACAGTGAAATATTAATCTAAAACAGACTAAAAGAGTGTAGTTCAATAGCCTGGATTTTATTTTAATTTTGTTACTACTAATGTGGGTGAAAGGGATACTGAACCTAACCCCAACCCTATAGAGGCTATTGGTGTTATCTTCAATAAGATAATATGTTCGACATTAAGTCCCTAATGAGGCTAACAGGGTTTCATCCCTAAACCTCCCCGTTTGAGGATGAAAGGAATACCACCAAACAACAATGCTGATTAATGTGGATAACAGTGCTGATTGCTCAAGAATATCTAGGTCTTATAAAAAACACGCACACATGCACACACATATTTATAAATTACTAAAAATAAATAAATAACATTTTTGAAGTTTTAGTATACAACTTCTAAGATAGAGAAAAAGTTCTAGCAATCAATGATGTACTATCATAATTTGTAATCATATTTCAGAAAGTATATAACTATATAACAAGTTATCAACGACACTATGATACTACTAATAATAGGTTGATAACAATTATAATAACAGAAACAATATATCAAGATGCGGGGCCTGTGCTCCCTGTTTCTTGCTTTCCCTGTAATGTTCCATCTTTAGAAACTATTTGGAGGAAAGATACATGAAGTATATTACCTTGAATATAGTGGGCTCGATATCCTCCAATATTACTTTATCCATATTGGTATCCCCAATAAGTCCAAAAAACTGGGCTCTAAACACAGGAGAGCGAGCTGCAAGTATCAACTTATGAGCTTTGAAGGTCTCATTGCCAACCTGAAAAACTATATCGCAACCAAGTTCAGAATCCACCAAGGACTTGAAATTCTGACCCATGTCTGATGGCGGTATGGGAATGCTACACTGCTTTGGTCCCTCAACCCGATTCCTGACAACTCCCACAGTGCAATGCATGGAGAGACAATCACCCTTCAGATAATCAGAAGCTTCTAAAGTTGTTCTTCTGAAAAAGCGCTTGTAACCCCTAAAAGCAAGCAGTAAAAAATGAGGAGCCAAATTAGGAAAGGAAACAATAAGGGGAATAGAATGTAACGGATCATCATTTCAGATTCATCATACTAAGGAGACTTAAATGCATCAGACAGTCAACATTTAGAAATTGGTTATACTTAATCGGAATATATATATATATATATGGCTAATTTTTGAGATTTAATCAATAAAACATGATTCAAAAATTCTTAATCAAACTCGACTTAAACAAACATCCATACTTATCAAACTCTAACTTACCGACAAAATCCATTAATAAAAATAAAACTCCCATATGTATAGCTTAGCTAGTTACACTTCAATTACATATGTTTTTCTTTACAGAGTATCATATCATACTTTAAAAATGTCAAAATCTTAAATGTATGGATTGAAGAAAAACATGAGCTTTGTACTTTAGCTTAGCTCAGCTTAGAATACCCAGGAGTACAATTTTTCCACAAAAATAGAAAATAAAAAAACAAATCATATATACGTATTCAGTCAGCATCATTTTAACACACATAAAACACTTCCATTCCAACAAATCACACTGCTAAAACCCTAATTCAGGATAGTATACTAGTTATGATTTATATACGCACAAAGATACATAATCCCACACATAAAGCACTTCAATTCAACAAAAATAGCACTGCAAAACCCTAATTCAGCACAATTGACCATTCATTTCATAAAATCTAAATAAAACGAAGAGCACAGATTGTAGTCTATACCACATGCTTCCTCTGTACTTCAAAGTGTAAGGCCCACTCTCCAACGCTCGATCAAAGTGACTATGAACTTTATGCCTCTCTTTCCCGCTCTGATCCCTCAGCGTCAGCTCAAACAAAGCCCTAACGTCCGTCCCTTCGCTGGCCAACGCGATAAACACCGACACGTATGTCGAGTTATCCTCGACGTTCTTCCCATCTGGGTAGAAGTAGATCGCCCAGTCGAACCCGCCGACGGTGAATATATCGCTGGAGATGTACTTGCCATGCCCCATCCCCTTGGCCAAAGAGTAGCCTCTGATTGTGAAATTGTGAGAGCCATTCACCGTCTCGTTGATGGATTTCGAGAAGGAGTCGCCGTAATCGTGACCGAAGTGCGTTATCATTGTCGCATTTGGGGGTTGGTAGAAAATGACGTGAAATGAAAGCTAAAATTCGCTTTAAATAGAATGGGAGTTCGATTTTGGGGCGGGCCGACGGGTTTGTTGGGCCGGGAGGGGAATTGGGACGGAGGTTGAAGGGGGTGTTTGGGGAGCGGGGTTAAGGAAAAATGTACGGATGGAAGAATACGACGGGGGAGAAAGAAAGGAAAGAAAGTGAAATGAAAAGTGGGGGTTATGATTATGAGAGAAGTGGCGTGATTGGTTGTGAGGATAGTAGTTTCTTGTGTTATGCGACCTTTTTCTGATTGACGTCAGTGGTCTCTGTCTAGAAGGAATTTGTGTTGTTTTCTTCTGGTTTTTGACTTTTTGGTCTAAGTTTTTAGAAAATTAAATTAGGATAATGTGGACTTGGGGGAGGACTTGGTGGAAATTTACCATATTTATTTAATGCAAGAAGAGTGGAAGATAATTTAGAGTAATTATGTGTTTGGATTGTAAAATTTAAAGTAAATTTATATTTGTTAATTTAAACGTAAGTTCAAAAAATTGAGAATTTTAAATTTTTATCGTGAAGAATTTAATCTGTAATCTAAACTTTTATAAGTTGTACCAAATAAATTTTATATTGGTATTACTATTGACTCTTGTGCAATGCAAAAATGTTTTTTAACTTTTAAATTTGAGCTTTATGTTATGTATGTTGATTGAAATTTATTATTATTACATATTGGAATGAATTTATTAAAAATTACTTATAATGTTACGGTAGGTACACTATTGTATCATGCAATATAGTAACATCAACATATTAAAATAAAATATCACTGTTTTGTTAAAAATATTGATCTTATAAAATATAACGTGGTGTATCTTTTTTTTTTTCAATTATTTTTAAACCATTATTAAAAGCTTTGTTTATATAATAATCGGATTTTATTTAGAAGTCCAAAAATGACATAACAACCACAATATTTTTTTTCGACTTTCAAAGGATAATAACAACATGACTGTGTGGTTTATTTATTTTTTCCATTAAAAAAATACTATTTCGTACTATTAGTCATGGAAAATTTATACGGAGTAATCAAATAGAGAAATAAATACATAATAATAGAAAGAACAAATATTGTTAAGTAACCGAATATTTATCTCAAGAACTTTTTATCTTTAAAATAAAAAAGTATAGGAGTATAAATTGGGAACTGTTGAAAATATTCTCAATTCTTAAATGTTACATTTTTCATTTATTTATTTTTTATTTTTTTGTAAATTAGTGACCGGGACACATGCAATTTAATTATATTAAAAATAATACGACGGGCCACACAAATAAAATGTTTGTTAATATTGTATAATAGGAAATAAGCAAATTAAAGAAGCAAAGTCTAATGAATAGTTTAATCAAATCGTGACAGAGCTTCAAAAAATTGTTAAACTTTCTGCTCTCACTACCTTACTTCTTGAAGTAATTAATTGGGTAATTTATGTTTTAACAGTTTGATAAT
>JAUMHB010116672.1:0-17026 GCA_032359685.1 Pittosporum tobira | reverse complement strand
TGTTAAACTTTCTGCTCTCACTACCTTACTTCTTGAAGTAATTAATTGGGTAATTTATGTTTTAACAGTTTGATAATTCCCCAGGATTATTGGGTAATTTATTTTAGGGATATCATTTATGACAGAGCTTCACAGATTAATAATAACTGTTGATTTTTGCAAGCGCTTTATAAATAAAAGATTAAAAAAAGGGCATATATGTCCAAGTTATTTTTATTATCTATATTGGAACAAAACAATAAATAATATATTTTCAAATTCATATTATTATAATAAATAAAAATTGTTATATAAAATGCGTTAGAGGAGTTATGTTTATTGTAGTATTAGTTTAACAGTTTAGTGAAAGAGTCGTACATCCTCCCACTATTTTGTAAGAATAAAAATTTTCTCACTGACATGTTTCACATTAATAGGTCATTGTTTTAAAATAAAATTATTGTACAAGACAAAAATTAATATATAAATAACGTATACGATTTCACGTTTACGGCTATACTTGATAGAATTGAATTTATTAGATGGTAAAATTACTTTTATCAGTGAAATGTTGTATTTACTAAAACTAGCTCAAAATATCTGGTATTGTCTAGGGTAAATTTAATTTTTTAACATATTATTCATAATTTTTTAAATATTTTTTTTTTGTAAAATGCCCAATATTGTGCAATTTTTTAACATTACTCATAATGTATTTTTTATTTTTTGCGTATTCTTTTGCTGGCTCTTCCCGCCTATTTTTATTATCTGTTTGTTTATGATACATCAAATATTGTTTTCGTTCATTTTTATTTGAAAATATAAGTAGGCACAAATTGTTGAGTATGAAATCATAATGTGTCTATGTTATATGATTCTATAACATTCAATGTTTAAACGATAAGTTTTTTGTTGACTGATCAAACAATTAAATTGAGCTTACGTAGAACTTATTCAAGTCATGTATCTAAAATCTTTATATTTGAGTTAATTTAGTAAATGAACCAAACAAATTCGACATTTATAGAGTCATATAATATATTGACTGATATATTGATATTGAATATTTACGAGTTGTATGAAGAGGCTTATATAATTAATTTGTAATTTATAAGTAGCCAATTGAGTTTGATTGCAACTTGATTGAGTCAGAAATTTAAAACTAACAACATTGAGTCGACTCGGTAAAGAACCAAAATGATTCAGTATTTGTCTATTAATTTATTATATTGATATTAATTTTATTAAACGTCCAGCGTTGTCCGGAATAAATGCAAATTTCTTAATCTATTAGTCATAACAATTATTTATTTATTTTTTGGTAAAACATTTGGCATTATGTTATTTTCTTAATGCATTGCTCATAATGTTCTTTTATGTTTTTGTTACAGTTTTTTGTTGGTTTTTCTCACATGTCTCATAAATGTATTTGGTTATGATAAATCAAATATTATTTTTGTTCATTTTTATTTAAAAATGTAAATAGACTCAAACTGATGCATAATTTGATGTTATTTATGTTATGTGACTTTCCAACATTCGGTGATTCCTACTCCCTCTGTCCCAAAAAAGTTTGCGTAAAATGTAAAAAGTATGCAAATTAATAAAACTAACTTTTTAGGAGAGAGTATATATTTTTGACAAAATTATCCTTGCAAATATATTTTATAATGATAGAGAGAGTAAAATAGAGTTTTGATGTGACATAAAGTGAAGATAAAAAAATAATTATAAGCTAAAAATAGTAGATTAAGTCATTATTTTTGGGACGATAAAAATAGTACTTTGACTCATTCTTTTTAGGACAACAAGAGTATAAGTTTAATGATTGGTCAAAACACTATACTGAGTTTACATAGAATTTTCCTCGAGTCGCTCATGTAAAGCCTATACATTTGAGTCAACTCGATAAATGAATTAAAAAGACTGTTTGATTCATACTAGCAAACTCGGTGTTTGTATATATAAGAAATATATATTTGAAATAAATTTATAACTAACTCAGTCAGGGTTTCAAATTTTAAACTTTTACACCGAGTCAACTCAGTAATTGAACTAAAGTAGATTCAATGTTTATTTATTTATATAATATGTTGATAAGTTTAACTATTTTTTATAAGATTAAGTTGACTTGATAATCGAACCAAAATAGACTAAGTCTACTCGGTAAATAAATCGAAATAGACTTATTGTTTGTCTGTTTATATTTTATATTGATTAGTTTTAAAAAGAAGGAAAAACTTGAAGGGTAAAAATGCTAATCTTTTTTCTTTCCAACATTTTTTTCTACCAAAAATTAGACCCTTACATACATAGTAGTTACATACTTACATTTATTTTATTAAGCGCGAGTAAAGTAAATAATTGTTTTTATGTTACTTCCGAATGAAGTTCTATCACAAAAGCATATGGCAAAAAATTCAAAATATTTTACCAATTATCAACTAAAAACACTTGCAAAAATATACTTAACTAGGTCTAAATTGACAATATACCCCCCAAAAAAAGTATTATGTACCAAATATATATATATATATATATATATATATAACTAGGTCTAAATAGTAATTTAAAGATTCTTTAGAATTTGAATCCCACATATCTCCTATAGTATTGGGAACAACATCTCCCTCATCACATCATTTACAATTTTATAGTAATTTTTACAATTTTCATATCCACTTCCTCATAATATCGAACTATGAAAAATTTATTTTAATTTTAATTTATTTTTTATGCTTCTTAGTCAATTGTTTTGAATTTGATTTTGAAGTAATTTTTTTTTTTTTTTTTTATAGATTTTATGCTTCTAATATATTTTCAATTTTGTTATTAAAAGATTATGAAACATTCTATAAAAAAATGTTACAAAAATTACAAAGGAACATAGTTATATAGTCAACTAAAACAATATATATATATATATATATATATATATATTAACTTCAACTTAAATGGTTGAAGCAAATAAAGGAAAAAAAAAATTATTTTTATTTTTGCATGAAAAATAGTATTATTTAAATTAAATGATTTGTACACGCAATGTGTGTGCCCCATGTTCTAGCATGAATAAATCTACATAAACTGCATAACTCACTTTTTAACCATAGATACGACAGCCTAATTGTCGTTTTCCGAATAGAAAAATAAAAAAATAAAAAATAAAAAACTGTTTGTTTCAATTCTTGCCTTCTTGGAGTAGAAATTTTCACATTCAATCGATGGATCCTCTCCACCTACGCATCATCCTGTTGAAGTAATGCTTCGCATTCTAAATCTAATAACCAAATGATAGGTGTTGCAAAGCTCCTGCACACGTCCACTACACGCCCACTAAACTATACTACAAATTAAACTTGGATAATCTAATTTTACCACAAATTGTGCCTGATAATTTGATCATTTTAAACAAAATATAACTATAATTTATTTTGATCTAACATAAATAATTGGGTCACCAAAAATACAAAATAATATTGTTTTATTTATTTTATTTTATTTTTGCTAAAATACAAATTGCACCCTAAATTTATATCAAAAATACAAGTTGCACCAAAAATTAATTTAAAAAAAAAAATACTCTAAACTTCATTTTGTCCAATTAAATACACTCCAAATTTCATTTTCCGTCTATTCCATTAACGTCCGTTGATATGACATCAGCATTAGAGCATTAGAGGGGCAAAATAGGTACATCACATCTTAACAAGTAATCTTCAATTTCAGCAGTAGAAATAGCTCCGGTTTCTTCCTCATGCACTCTTCTTCTTCGTCATTCTCGCCTCTTTCGATCTCCCGTCTTCCTCACTTCTCATCTTTTACCTTCTTCTTCCGTCGGCAACTGAGAAAGGAATGGAGGAAATACTTCACCCCCTGTATAATCGAATATTCAGATCCATACATTTTATACACACACACACACACATATGCAATACAAAGAGATAGAACCGAAGAGAGAGAGGGCAGAAGCTTGGGGCGATTTTAACTTTAATAACTTGTAAGATTTTGGATCAAAAATTTAATTTTGATTACGAGATGCAATTCCTCTTTTCATTATGAGTTGGGTCATATATATATATATATATATATATCAAATTGATTTATCTTGGTCATTTCTAGGGTGATAGTAAAATCCAACCTTTTATGGCCTAGGATTTTGATTTTCTTAGAGCAAAGCCTAGTTTTTCGTTTGGGTGTTCAATTTGGGGTTCTAATTTGAAAACAAAATTCCTAATTTTGGATTTTGTAGAGTAAAGAGGGAAAAAAAAATTGGGTTGAATTGCTTATAAATTGAATTTATGCAAGTTTTAGGTTGATGAATTTAAAGATATATATATATATATATATATAATTTTACGAAACACCAACATCTTCAAAATGGTCCCCTAAAGCCAATGAATTCGAGTATGTAATTTCAGAGCTCCAAGTGGCTTATGATACCGGCGGCAACCACATCCACAACGTTAAATCTGAGATGAGACAATGAAAATGATGTTGATAAAAGAAAATGATTTGAAAATGCAAACCCAGATTCATTGTTTGGTGGGCATCAAAGGAAAATGATGAAAGAAAATAATGTGTTGGACAGCAAAGGTGAATTTTTGATATTGTCCTGAAAAGTTACAAATTTTTAAGCGGTATTAAAGTACTAGATGGAAAAATAAACGGATGGTGTAATTAATTTATCAAATAAAAATTTAAGGTGATTTGTTTTTCAAAAATTTAGTTTATAGGGCAATTTGTATTTTTAGTATAAATTTTAGATGCAATTTGTATTATATATATTTTTTATTTTATAAAATGATATTGTTTTGCTATAAACTTTTAATATATTTTATATTATAACATATCCTACAAGATAAGGATAAATCACATTATATTTTTTTTAAAAATAATTTACAAAATATTATTTTAACTATTAATAAAAAAATCTTTTTAACGTGTTGATTTTTTCTCCTTTTTATTTAGTTTAATTATTTTTAGAGTTGGGCTAAACCTGGACCCCAACTCTACAAAATTAGGGTTGGATATGCATGACAGTTTCCAGCGGAGTGGGTTTGAGTCCATTTCCCACCGGACAAAATACCCAAGAGTTTAAAAAGTGCCATTCCCCTAGTTATTTTACTGTAAACATGTCGTTTTGCACATTAGGGCCAATTTATTAGTCAGAATGTACTTATTGACCACCACTGGCGCCACATATGGGAAATTCAAAGATAAATTTTCAATCCAATTAAAAAATTCTCATTATATAAATTTGGTAGTAGTGATTTTTTTTCTTTTTCTTTTTCTATATATATATATATATATTGGTGGCAACTGAACCTTTAACAGACAAAGGAGATGTACACTTTAATATACATAAACGAATGTTAAGGTATCAATTTTAATATGTTTAAAATAATTATATCCATTTGAATGTATATATATTTTTTGAAAAAAAAAATATATATTTTGCATGAAATAGTTAAAAATTGAAAAACGAGACAGTGTGTAATTAATATTTTATTTTCTAGAATAATAATCTCTCGTATTTTACTAAGTATTTTGTTGATATTCTCTTTGCATTTTTATATAAAGTTTTTATCTGAATGAAGGGGAAGAAATAGTGTGTATTCATTGTCATCGGCCTTCTGTCAAAAACGAAAGTTACATGAAAGCAAGTTATGCAAGTCACATTTGACATGTCAAAGGAACTTGAGTGTACAAAATAACATCTGTTTAAATAACAATAAATAGTAGAATTGAACTTTTCAAATTCTAGGGTGCAATCTATCACCGACTAAAACATTTGGGGAGCAAAATGTAGTTTAGTCTGACCGACACAGATAATGAGTGCAAAATGCATGTAGCTATTTTACCTGCATCGACAAAGATTTTTCTGATAGCAAAAATTGGACAATGAAGACGGTGAACAATGGAGGAGATCCAGCAAAACCCTCCACATTCATAAAAATCTCAGCTTTCATATTCATTTCATTTGCTTTCTTCTACTTTGGAAAACACTGGTCCATTAATGGCAATCAAACACTCATTTTCTTCGACTCACGCCAAACCCCTCTCCTTCCCGCGATTTCAGTCGCCCTCTCTCCGAACTTCAACAAAACCTTCAATCTCTCCTCTCTCATCAACGTCACCAACAGTCAAGACCAAAATGTGCCTTCAATTTCCCCTGCATCGAATGCAAAAACGATTCCTATAATTTCTTCACCGCCGCCGGCTGCAGTGGTGGAGACGGTGGGGATTGTGAATGAGAACGGTGTAATGACAGATAATTTTGAAGTTGGGGAATATGATCCGGATTTAGTGGAGAATTGGGGAAGTGAGGAACAGAGTGATGATATGGAAAGTACTAGGGTTAGGGTTAAAAAGTTCGGGGTTTGTCCGGAGAGGATGAGAGACTATATACCTTGTTTGGACAATGTTGAGTCAATTAAGAGATTGAACTCCACGGAGAAAGGGGAGAAGTTCGAAAGGCATTGCCCGGAGAAGGATAAGAGTTTGAATTGCTTGGTTCCAGCCCCTAAAGGTTACCAGAAACCAATTCCATGGCCTAAAAGCCGGGATGAGGTACTTCTTTGTCCTCTATTATCTTCTTTTGATTAGCAATTTTTAATTACTTTGTTGGATTTTCGTGTAGAATTCAGGTGAACTATTTAAGAAACAAATGAAGCTGTTATGTGTCTTGATCCCCTACAGAACCATTGAAATTTTGATTAAAGGGTTTGTCGATGGTAAAATGCAGCTTCTCTTCATTGGTTTTCTATATCTTATGTAATTAGATACAATTTGATACCTTGAACAATTTGGAACGCAAACCAGGTAGCTCTGTTTCTAAATATGAACCAATCATCAAAAGTTTGAGTATTTATGGAAACTAAGAAGTCTAATATGAGCCATGATGTCTTTATGATTTGTTAAAATTTTATGATTTGCACATTTTTTAATGATATGTGGATCAATATAGGTATGGTTTAGCAATGTTCCTCATGCACGCCTAGCTGAAGATAAAGGTGGTCAAAATTGGATTTCAATATACAAGAATAAGTTTAAATTTCCGGGAGGTGGAACACAGTTTATACACGGGGCGGATCAATATTTGGATCAGGTTTCAAAGGTTGTTTAACTTCTCAAATTCAGCACGCTTATACCGGAGCTAAATTTGTACTTCAGTCTTGGTAGCTTTTGTATCCCTCTCTCTCACTTTGTGTGTTTGTATGTATAGATGGTCCCTGACATTACATTCGGCCGTCATACCCGTGTTGTTTTGGACGTTGGATGTGGCGTTGCAAGTTTTGGTGCTTATTTATTGTCACGGAATGTCCTTACCATGTCTGTAGCTCCAAAAGATGTTCATGAGAACCAGATACAATTTGCGCTCGAGCGTGGTGTACCTGCAATGGTGGCAGCTTTCGCAACACAGAGCCTATTATATCCAAGTCAGGCTTTTGACCTGATACATTGCTCAAGATGTAGAATTAATTGGACTCGTGATGGTATGCTTTTCCATCCTACATACTGTGCAATAGATAGATCCCTTAGTGGAAATTAATTTGCAAATTATGGTAAATACCACTTGTTTTAGTTGATTTTTAACTCAATGATTGGACATTACTCTAATTGTGCCTTATTCTTCTATCCATTATGATGAAGATGGGATCTTGCTGCTCGAGATCAACAGAATGCTCCGAGGGGGAGGATACTTTGCTTGGGCTGCACAGCCTGTTTATAAGCATGAACCTCTCCTAGAAGAACAGTGGGAAGGTAAAATCACCTGAAGATTAATTTGAGATTATTAAAATATTAGCATCCTGTCGGGCATTTGCTTGAATGCCACCCCACCTCACATAAGAATGCAATTTTATTTAACTTAATCTTCCTTTGTTTTATTCGTGCTCAGAAATGGTTAACCTTACAACTCGTCTTTGCTGGAATCTTGTGAAGAAGGAGGGATACATTGCAATATGGCAGAAGCCTGTGAACAACAGTTGCTATCTGAGTCGCGAGCCAGGAATTCTACCACCATTGTGTGGGCCTGAAGATGACCCAGACAATGTCTGGTAAGCTTTTTAATGTAATGCCAAAATGTTCCTCTGTGTTTCCATTATAGTCCCTGTTATTGAAGTTTTCCTATCATCACGTATGCTTGTTCGGCCCATGGTTATTTTAGGTATGTGGACTTGAGGACATGTATTACAAGACTACCCGAGGCTGGATACGGGACAAATGCTATGGCATGGCCCGCTCGGTTACAGGATCCTCCTGACAGGCTACAAAGCATACAAATTGATGCTCACATATCGAGAAAGGAGCTGTTTAGGGCAGAATCAAAATACTGGAATAAAATAGTAGAAGGCTACATCCGTGTTTTCCTCCGGAAGAAGAAGTTCAACCCTAGGAATGTGCTAGACATGAAAGCTGGTTTTGGAGGGTATGTCATACTTATCTCCCACTTATGTTTTCTTATTACATCATTGGCATTCAGGGCTCACAGTGAGATAGTATTTTGTGATTTGATGTTTGCAAATTTTCACGCATGTAATTAGCTCTTTTCCTTTTCACAGATTTGCAGCAGCATTAATAAAAAATAATGTGGATTGCTGGGTTTTGAATGTTGTTCCTGTTAGCGGCCCCAATACCTTGCCTGTTATTTATGACCGTGGACTTCTGGGAGTTATGCATGACTGGTTAGCATAATTCTTGCACCTTTTATTTTTTGGTCTTTGTTCTTTTTTCTATGTAGTGTATTTAATCAGTGTGAATTGGATCATTCTTAATATGTCAATGATTTCAAATCTCACAAGTCAGAATAAAGCATCTTGTCCTCCTCCCTCCCTCTCTTTAATTCTAAAGTTGGAAAACTTGCAATTTTGAGTCATTTTCCAGATATATTTTATAGTTTTACGTTTTTCTCCTCCAAAAGTTGATTGAATTTACATCACTTTCCAGGTGTGAACCTTTCGATACATACCCACGAACATATGATTTAATTAATGCAGCTGGCCTCTTTTCTATTGAAAAGAAAAGGTATTTTTGCTTTCTTTAATTTTTTGCAGCTCATAGTTGTTGCATCTGAGACGTTTAATTAACAAGTTAGCAGACTAGGTATACTGAAATCTTTCAGAACACCAAATAGTTGAAATAAGATCATAGTTTGGGGTATATGACCATGTTTATAGAAAGGAGGCTTGTACTTGGAATTTGTTTGTCTTTTTGATGCATTTTATTTTAACATTTGTTTGTTTGATTGCCTTCTAACAGATGCACCATTTCCAGCATCATGCTAGAGATGGATCGAATTTTGAGGCCCGGTGGACGCGTATTTATTCGCGATTCTGTCTCCGTAATGGACGAACTTCAAGAGATAGGAAAGGCCATGGGCTGGCTTTTGACACTGCGAGATACATCTGAGGGCCCTGCTGCAAGTTACAGGTTATTAATGTGTGAGAAACGCATATCAAACAAAAAAAAAAAAGAGAAACGCATATTAAAGGCATAATAGTCCAATTGAATTTGGTAAACCTATGCATTTTATTGTGTCGCCACGGGAGGAAGACAAGGCCTACGGGGGGCTTATTTGTCAATGTCACGACACAGCAGTATCTTTGAGATTCATTGACAGAGGCTGCTCGGTAAAATTTCAGAAAAAGAATACCATGGCAGGCTTGCATATTGCATGGTACGATAAAGTCGGTCGGCTTCACGGAGTATATGTAAAGATCATATATTGTACATGTAAGGATCATATACTATTAAGGTTTTTGGATTTTGACATTGGATAGACGTTAGAGCCGAAGTTGATAAGAATACAATGCAACATAATTTATTCAGCAAAGTGATGATTATATTGATTTATTTGCATCCTGGAATGTTTCGTTTTGTGGTTGACTATATTTTATGGTATAAGCACAGAAATAATAATAAAAAATGAAAAAAGAAAAAAAATTCTGATAAGTAAAATTGAATGGTTAACATTTTGGAGAAAACGAGATGCTAGGCTGTTAAGTCATGGAGTATTAAAATATAAATGTCAAACCGTGACAACTCTAAATGAAATGAAACTAATTTAAACTAGTAAACAACAATATCGAGCATTAACTTCATTCATACCATACATTCCAGCTGTAACGAACACAATAACAAAAAGTTCTCAGCCAAAAAGATTTTCCTTTCAGTACTATAATACATAGTACTACCTCCGTTGCAAATTATAAGAGACTTCCGTTTAGAACTGACAAAGATAAGCGCTCTTATAATTTGGAATGGGGGACGTAGGATACAAAGAACTTCAAATTTTGTGTGTTCATGCAATTATATAGTTTTCTCTCACATGGGCACTATATAGGAATCTTTCTCATTTAAATAGAATTAAAGATTCATACTAAAAGTAGGCAGGAAGACTTGCTCCAAAACACGAACTGTTTACCCAATTAACTGATGCGTCCATCATTTGGATCTTGGCCTCCACACCTGTTGTCCTGGACCATGATTTGGCAGCACTGGTCTGTAGGGCACCCCATTGTTGGGACTATGATTTGGGACATATGTGCTGACATTGTTGGGATGCCTATCGACCCTTGGGTTGTGAAATTGTTGTTGTTGTACTTGTGAAGGGGAGTGCATAGCTCTGTAGTTCACTTGTGGACGAGTCCTGGGCTGGTGGTTCCCATAATTATTCGGATTCCTGATGGGCGCTCCTGGCACAGATAGCAATCTTTCTCGTCTAATTAGCATAGCAAAGAGATAACTACTCTGATTAGCTGAGATAAGTGTGTGGTGAGTTGTTTGAAATGCTTCTGCTATCCTTGTTAGCTGTTTAGTGCTCACACTCCTTGCAGTATTAACCGGCTGCTCAAAAGGATCCTCGACCTAAAACAGCAAAACTAATAAAGTAAGTTTTTGTGATTCATTCGAAATGCTTCTGCTATCTTTGTTAGCTTTTCTTCTTTTTTCCATTAAGTATCAGTAAAGAAGGGTATCAGAGAAATAAAAAAAAAGGAACCAAAAAAAAAAAGAAAAAAAAAAGAGGGGCATAATATATAGAGTTGACCGTCTTCTTGTATAATTAGGATACATATATATGTAGGAAGAGAGAGAGAGAGAGAGGAATTACAAAGAGTGCAAAAGTTCTGGGCAGCCAAGTTGTGTTGTTTTCTACATCTTCCCACTGTCCATTATAAAGGCTAATGCCTTGGACTGAGGCCCTCAAACTAATGTCACAGAACTGCTCAAGACACCGGAATTAACAAAAAAGGTAAAAGAATATTCAAGCTATGGTAATAGAAAGCTGATGTGCATATCCCTTCATTTTTTATATAGATACTTCTCAATATGGGAAAGCAGTACACTGATAGTAGCACAAATTGAATGTTTAAATATCATGTATATGTTGTTTAATGCGTACAATTTCCTCCACTTATATAGTTAAAGAAATGTGCCTGTATATAAGGTGCTAGCATTGTAAATAGTAAATTCAATCTAATTACTAATTCCGGATAGAATATAGTATATTAAATATTAAACAGCATTGTAAAAGGCTCTAAAGATTTGGAGAATCAGTGGCAGAATGGGTACCTTCGCAAGGAATGAAATGAAAAGATCAGATAAGGAACTTAGGTTAGTCTGTCGAGACCTATCTGATCTAAACCTGTTAATGTTCACAGCACATATTTCTTCAATTTGTTTCTCTGCCACAGTTCTTACACCTGCATGGAGAATGTAACAAGCAGATTTCGCCACCAAGGAGTTAAATCAATGCAGTTTGCATTTGAAGTTTTAAATCCCACCCCGGTTAAGAAATCCTAGCCCCTCCCCCAGTTTCCTAGGATCTAAAGAAAACATTTGCGCACATCCAATTATAACCAGTGAAACCAATATATCATCATTTGACTGCAATTTATTTAAATTAAAAAAAAAAACATGACACTATGATATTCCAGACATGATCAGTAGCTAAATCAAAATTTAAACAAAAAACCTAAAAACACTGTGGCTATATCTCGTCAGTTTAAAAAGGATGAAGAATATTTTGCTTAACATGTGAATTAATAAACAAACATTTCATAAGTACCTTCAAGGATACTTGTCCCACTGAAGAGAAAAAGGAAGGGTACCTGTGAGATCATGAATCATATTTCCTGGATAAATTTCTCTAAGAGGAGGTAAAATTGCAGGTACGCATGTCTGCAAGAAATGAATAAGAAGAATAAAGATGAAGCTAAGATAGATTTAAACAATAAAACATGGATATCTGAACAAGGGGTGAGCAAAGATAACATGATAAGGTAGTCCATGTAGGGCAGAAGATTATGAAACATCACAATTTCACAGATAATTGTTTGTTTGAATTTTTTGATAGGTATACTATTTCACAGATAATCTAGAATCATCCTTGAGGTACATCTCCCCCAAGAAACACAACCATACCATCCGTCCCACAAAATGAGTCCCTTTTTGACTTTTTGAAGTCGATTCATGAAATCCTAATCCATGCAAGTTTTGAAAATAACAAATTTTGTAATTAGTAATATTTTAATTGCATTAACAAAATTATATGAATTCAAATTAATTTGGAATTTAGGATTTCGCAGATTGACTTCAAAAATTCAAAATGGTACTCTTTTGTGAAACAGAGGGAGTAATACTTTTGGTTAATATAATCACAAGGCAAAAATCTCAACAAAATATTACATACAATATGATAAGGTACTATGTAAACAAGTCTCATTCAACAATCTTGAATTCTGTTTCCTTTTCCTTTTCTTTTCTGTTTCTCCAAGGAGGACAATTTACTACCTAGCCCTTTTGGTCACCAGCATAGTCCTCCACATGCCACCCTTAAATCAACCAAGGAAGACTCTTCTTATGACTTAAACCAAATCTCTTAATTGAAAAGTACCAATATTGTGGAAAAAATTATCCAACAAAAATAGGAAGGACTGACTTAACCTGAAAATGGAAGATAATGAGCAAACTGAGAGAATATGAATTCAAAGACCCGTTCTTTGAGTCGTTAATATCATGGGCTTTGGCCCATTCCTTAACCTGCACATAGAAAATTATATATGTCAAAAATGGAGCCCATATCCCATCTGGTTGCACTTATACTAGGGTATAGCAACGTGCCAGCAAAACCATATCCCGAAAACGCCGATCAATCTCATTGATCCAGAATAACAATTTTGACTTCATTTGACCATGCAGATTATTAATGGAGATGTCACAAGAGATATTCTGAAGGGTGCTCTCTAATTTTAAGATGGGTACTCTTGCATGAGCAATGAACTGCAGCTTACGCCATGTACCTGCAAACCATTCTTTTTGTTATATAACTTTGACAAAATATAATCAACAACGACGTAGTCACATAAATAAACAGGAAAAGCTGACAAAATGGATCAATATTTAGTGCATACGAATGTATTGCACACAAGATAATGTTCTGTAACATCAGAAGAGGCTATCATAACAAAATTCCTAAAACCAAAACTTGAAGACAAAGATCACCTGTCCTTCTCAGAGCTTTTTGTACATCTGCCAGCCAATTTTGCTTCTGCTTTTTCCCGGCATTCGAAATATATGAACCAGTCAGAATCTGTATGGATATATCCAAATCTCCCCATCTTGTGAAGAGATTAGACACAAATGATCCAAATGGTTCCACCGTAGCACCTGCTTGCATCACTTAAGCCGTGACTTATGTGTACATACTTAACCCCAAATCAATTGAAAAGAAAAATTATTGGCTAATTCACTTTCCATAACTTCATGTTTTATGACTATTTATGTTTGAAGAAAGATGAATCTAACTGACTTATTAGCATGAAATATTTAACTTTGCGTTTTTTATTAATCAGATAGTATATATATTTTTTTATCATTTTTTATATGATTTTTATCATCTATATTGTATACACAATTATTATTATATACATCTGACCCTTCCAAGACCTAGCTATAAGCAAGAGGCTGAACAGGCTACAAATTTTTTATTTTTTTTAAATTTATAATCATAGACTTAAAGATAAGTATATTTAATAATTAAATATGTAACGCATCCCACCACACCCGAAGCCCAGTTTGATGAACCAATGTATTCCCGTGCCGCGCATCCGTATCCTTGCTTCCTAGGTCCCCAGAGTTAAACAAGCTGAAAAAAACCCATCTTCAAATCCTATGGGATTGGCTAAATTACTTCAGTTTTTGTCTTTCTGGTTTGTAATAGCCGTAAATGGCTCAAGGCTATACCTGTTATTAATAATTTTCACCCTCACAAGATACAAAAATGTTTTAAACAAGAATAAAGGTAATCAAGTACTATATACCTACATAATTTAATAAGATAATCAGCAACAAATGTAAACAACTTGCTGTAGTGAAATATCAGTTACCGTTAAGACTCTCCACAGATTGAACTGCCGCACGAATTTCCTCAATGATATGAAATCTCACCGACCAATCTTCCCTTGAAGGATTGATCAGTGGAAGAATCTCTCGCAGTGTTTGCTCCAGTAAACTGTAGGAACTCATTTTTCATGTACTAAACAACATGGAATCCATTGAATGTAGTTGAAGATATCAAAAAGTCAAATGTAAGAATGATTCCCTGCATTTTTATCACAAAGTTAAGATTAGCAAAGCATACATTAAGTGATTTCCTACCTAGAAAAGCTATTATGTCATTGAATGTTAAAGCAAACGAAAAAGTACAAAATATTCAAATAACCAGGACTTGAAAAATTTAACAGCCCATAGAGATGAAGATTATAGATCAGAAAATAATCCTGTCCAAAAGATTAGAGTTGGTAATTTAATTCTTTAATAAAGGAATGAATGAACCATCCATTGAACAGGAAAAGATACTCATTTAAATGTCACCAGCTCAGCTGTATGGGCCAGACCCACCTTGACGAATTAAACAGTCGACAACTAGAAGAAATCAATGAATCATAAGTGAAAGAGCATTGGCAAGTCCATGTATGATTCATATCTTACACCGTCTTTAACAATTTAAAACTTCTAATTCAAAATAAGCCGGTTGTATATCATACATTAATCTACAGCTTGGTCTGGATTTGGAATATGGGAGTATGTCTTTATAGTGAAAGGGAAGGGCAAGAAAATATCCATGCAGAGGAGCAGAAATAAATTAAAAATAAATTTTCTCTTCAATAAACAGAAACTAAAAATACTTAATGAAGGAGAAGGAACAATGAGACTGTACACCTTAGTCAGAAACACAAATAACGAAAAGGAAAAAAAGAGAAAAATAAAATCAGCTTCGACTTTGTCTAGACATTGATTTCTATTATGTACAGAGTGGGCAAATTAGTGCACAAGAGTTCATATACTCATGCAAATGCAAGCATAGCTCATACAGAAGAGATCAATAAAAAGGAAACATTGCTCATTGACCAACAACCGAATGAACCGCAGATTAAAAAAAATTGTAGCAACAGGCAAAATCAACATGAAAGGTACAGATGGAGGTGAAGAAAGTATACATCTATAACACAACCACCCCCTCCACATCAGGGCAATCAAAGAGACTTTGGAGCTCTAATCAGTCAATTTTCTAATTAAAGTTTAAAAAAATTCCAATTTGAAAAGTAATAGGTAACTAGATGTCAATAGCTCGAAGCAGCCAAATCCAAGACCACTTGAGCAATTCCTTCGTTAATATATACAGAAAAGGCTCACAGTGAATGCCAATAAGGACCTCAAGATTGCATGTTCATACTATGAAACTCACCTGGCCTAGATAAGCAGGAAGGGTATATCAAAAGGTTAACATTACATCGACATTTCAAGTTCGTGTTTAACAGAGAACAAATAATAGTTGAATCACACCTCAAATAAAATAAATCAGTCTACCACAAATTTTTTTGTCTCAAATCAAATTTGTTCTTGATATTTCTAGTTATATGCTTCTCTTCTTCCTTTTTCTCGGTCAGCTACATTCAAGTCTCTATCAAGAAGCACATTCCTAGCTCAAGAAAATGTACTACACCTCCTCCTCCTACGGTCCTAGCTCCTAATGACTCCAAAGCAAGCACATTTGTGTTCAATTATATTACATCCAGTTGTTTTTAATAAATCTGCTATTCAGAACAATAAGAACACGACTCCCATGTTAAAGGATAAGAGCAAGTTTGATAAAGCTCCGTATGAATACAATTTTTTGTGTTGACAACACAGTACATGCGGCCATTACACCTGGGTGTGCAGGGTAAATTGTCGGGTGTACACAATGCCTCACGAAGCTTATGAATACATATTTAATTTTGTAAACCAACAAATCGAACTACATATATAACCTGAATTCAACAAGAATGTTAAATCAAGTGGTAACTATATCATTAAAATATCAATGCAATTGGAATAACCCAAACAGACCCTAAGATATTACTGAAATCATCAGATAATCAACAATAAAAACCTCAACTTTCTTCTTGATATCAACACGTATACAGCTATGAATATGGACAAATTTACGCTTCCTTAAAAAACATAAACCAAGTACATTAACAATCATACCATCGACAATTGATCGACGAGGACTCCAAAAATCAATCTCAAATCCGAATCAATATGAAAAGAATATTTAATGAAAAGCTAACGGAATACAGTAGTAGAGGATTCTGACCTCATCTATCCGTACGTCGTTCTTAGTGAGAGCTGTGTGACTTGTGTACTGTCAACGACAGATCTGTCGTTGAATTTTGAACCCTTGTTAAGGTTAGGGACTTGGGGTCCTTGGGGAGTGGGGACCACATACTTTGGCCACATGGGCTTTTTATGTAATGGGACGCGGGAAAAGAAGGTGGGGCACACACGATTATAGACCTTTCCTAGTCATTGCTACAAATAACATACGAAGAAAAGAGATGCAAGTAAATCTAAAGGTAAGTGTTTTAAAAAATACTATATTTTAAATAAATTAATATTTAAATATATATAATTAAATTATTTTTATTTATATAATTATATGAGTATTTGTTTATGATGTTCATCTCTCACGATCTCATAACATATTGCTCCCTTTCTT
>JAUMHB010116561.1:6462-28339 GCA_032359685.1 Pittosporum tobira | reverse complement strand
CGATTTACTGCTTTTTTTGAGCAGTCCTAGCTGCTATAATTCTCCAAGTTATTTTTTCCAAGTAATTCATAGTGGTGATAACTGTGTCTTCTGTAACTAGATTACTGATATTCTTTGGATTGTTTATCGGGATTTGGGCAGGATTTGGATCCAATGACTTCATCAATCGAATATTGTTGCACAACAGCCGGTACATGTCATTCATGTTTATTTACTGTGAAGATTTCTGAGCTTTAATCTATTTAAATTTTATAATATTAGAAGTTTGCAAATTGACTTCAAAAATTCAAACTGTATCTATTTTTTTTAGAACTGAGGTAGTAACAATTTACTGCTTCTTATTTCTTACGCTCATGGTTGCCATAGGGATTCTTTTTTGTGATTTCTATTTTAAAAAGCTTATTAATTTATGAGTTTATGTTGTAGCACATCATCAAGAAGCTCATAGAACCCAATTTTGTGAACAGAAAAACTGGTTGAGGAACAACGCGAGTTTGATGCAGTGCTTGCTTTAGAGGTATGGTATCTGGGTATAGTAGTTTCCTTAGATTATTTATCCATTTATTCTGTCAATTCCCTTTTTTTGTCATTTCACTTATGATGTCCATATAATTATTTGTACCTAATTAGGTAATTGAACACGTAGCTGATCCTGCTGAATTCTGTAAATCCCTGTCAGCATTAACTGTTCCTCATGGAGCTACAGTGATCTCAACAATCAATCGTTCTACGAGAGCTTATGCAACTGCTATCATTGTGGCAGAGTACATTCTCCATTGGGTAAAATTTCCGATTCTTCCTTATTTTTTTGTTGGATAAGTAATGATGTACTTTGTTTCACTTATAATGTTGATTTTTCGGAGTATTTGTTATCAATATCTTCAAAGAACATTGTCAAGTATTTTTGGTTTTATTATTATTTCAATTATACAGCTTCCGAAAGGTACACATGACTGGTCGAGGTTTCTTACTCCTGAAGAACTAGTACTTATCCTACAGCGTGCTTCTATATCTGTAAGTAATATTCATGGATTTAGACTATCTTTTGATGTACTCTGTTTTGAGTTAAGAATACGGTTTTTTTTTTTTCATCTGAATTTGAATGATAGTTATTTGGTTAATTTTGACAGATCCAAGAGATGGCTGGCTTTGCATACAACCCCTTGATGGGTCGATGGTCTCTCACCGACGATGTCGGTGTAAATTTCATTGCATTTGGTACCAAGAATAGCGAATAAAGTAACGAAGTTCTCTGTTAAAGATCTACAAGTTTTTGGTCATCCGTTTTCTCTCATTATTTCTTGGCTCCCTTTTGTTCCTTTTCCTTGTATTCTAATTTGTATTCTAACTTAAAAGCTTGTAACTCTTGCGAGTGATATACTGTATCCTAAATTCCTATGATGTTTTGTCTCAATGGATGATGACACTTCAATTATATTGCCTTTAAAATTAGAGATAGTTTTGATTCTATTAAACTAGGTTTGTGAAATACTAATATTCAAATTATGATACAAATCCTTAACGTCGCCAACAGGGTGATTGAGGTATTAGGTGATGAAAGGAGGGTTTGTCATGATATAATGCCCCCGTTTGGAGACTATAAGTGCAGGCAGCGGACTAGGATTTTATTTGATCAACGCGGCCTGAGGCATGTAAATCTGACATTTGATGTGTATCAGTATCCGTTCTCCATCATAAAACCCTGTCTTGCAGGGAGCGATGGGAACGGGTGGTTTTGTATTGGTCCGCCCGACTCGGATAATTGGATCCCACAGGCCAAAGCAAAGTATACACACTTTACCTCCTTACAAATTTAAAGTCGTCAAGAGTCAAAATTGTCTTTGTTCTTTTAATTTCTTTCTTTTGCTGATGTTTTTGACATTTTAAACGTGTATCTTCCATAAAAGAAATTGCATTCAGGAATGATGGGGTATATGTCAAGTTGTGAGAATATTATTAGTTTTTCTTTATTTTTGTTTTTATTTGAAGGAGTTGACAAGACAAAAAATTAATTGAAACAACTTTTGGTCATGATGTGATTATTTTCTTCATTTTTTTTGAAAGGGGGGAGTATGCCTTGAACTAAAATTATTGATGTGATCAACTAAAATTATTCAAACAAATTAAAATTAAAATTAAATAAAAAAATTTAAGGAGTTTATGATAATAATATTTAATTATCTCTTTAGAAAATGAAGAGTTGGATATAGGTATTGGAGATATACAGTGACGTCATTTCTCAATACTAAAGGACAAAAACAGAATTTTCGCGGCAAGTAACCGAAACCAACCCTCCTCCTTGCTCTCTCGCCTCGTCTTAGTATTTCATTTCTACAGCTTCATATCGATTTTCTTCTCATTCACCTACACAAATCTCACGCCTACACAAAATTAGGCTCACGATGGAAAAATTGGACCAGTCGTCGACGGTGGCAAGAGGACGTTTGGCAGTGATCTCAGCTCACCTATTTGCTTCCACTGAGAAATCATCCGATACAATTCTCGAAACTTCGAGCGTCTTTGCAGTGATCCAACCGCCGCGGAATGTGAAAGGCGCTTTGACGATCGTTGATGAGAGAACCGGCAAGAAGTATCAAGTTGAGGTATCCGAAGAAGGTACCGTCAGAGCTACTGATTTGAAGAAGGTATAACTTAATTAGGTTGATTTACAATATTTGAATTAAGTAATTATTTATTTATTGATACAATAAATGTATGCAGTAGTCTAGGCATCTATCTTTTTCTCTTAGAAATATAAGGATTTGTATTTCTTGATTTGGAATTTGTTCGGCCGGAAAAAAGAGAGAAAATTATTATTACTCTCTCCGTACACAAAATAAGTCTCCACAAAAAGAGAGTTCCCTCTTAATTGATGTAGTATAAAATGATACGATATTCTTAAGTTTACAAGAACAATTGTTATCAAGTATCGTGTCACCGCTACTAAACTAATCATTCATTATTTATCATATCCTTAATAACGTGAATTTTTCAAATATCCTCTTCTTTAATGGAACAGAGCGAGTATTAATTGACTATTGGACTGTAAAGCTGGAGATAAATAGTGCGAAAGGACCTCTTTTGGTACTGGTTGGATTTTATGTTGATTATGTTAGTTTCCTTAGTAACCCAAAAGGGGATTTATTTGTTTATCTATCTACTGAAGCCCCTCCATACAACTTTACATGTCACAATTTTGAATTATTTGGCACGAGTTTTAAGATATTCCAAAAATATAATTATACATACATACATATATATATTTTCTACAAATATAAATGCATACAAAAATATTTTTAAAATATAATACATAAATGTGTTTTTGGAACATCTTAAACTCTGAAAATAGGCAAAAAATTAGGAGAATAAAAGTTGGACGGAGGGAGTATTATAAACAATTTATAATCCTATATTAACTAGTTTTAAGTATTAGCCATATTATTTGACTATTTGCTTATCAAGAAAGAAAAGAGCTTAGTAATGTCATCTTTAAAACAGATAGTATATGACACATCCAGCAAATCTTGCACAAGTGTGACCAAGAAAGCAAAAGACAAAAATCATTTCAGATCTAGTTAAAATGGAGAATAGTGATAAATGTTAGTACTTGGAACAAATAATGTGATTTACTCAAACTGGCCTTACTTACTCATATATTGGCTCACATTTCATTGAATTCTCCATACTGGTTTGTTATGTTCAAATTTTATTCTGACAGTGGTTCTGTGAATCTGTCTCCCATTGATCATTGATATTATTGAATTCTGCTAATAGTTGAACACATACAGATAACAACAGGAAAGAATGACAAGGGACTCAAACTTTATGATCCTGGCTACCTTAATACGGCTCCTGTTCGATCTTCGATATGCTACATTGATGGCGATGAGGGCATCCTTAGGTACAGAGGTTACCCAATTGAGGAGTTGGCTGAGGGTAGTTCGTTTTTGGAAGTGGCATATCTTTTAAGTGAGTTCCCCTAGACTTGCTATGTGTTTTTAAGTAATCATGTTTTACCTGTTGTTTTTTTGTTGGAGTATGAGATGCTATGAGCATATCGTAATGTACCATTTGCATCCATTGATGATCTAACAATCATTTGTGAGCTTGGTTTCAGTTGCTTGCTAGTGGACCTTATTAAGGATTCTTACACCAATTGCTTCTCTATGGTAGCATTCCTATACGATTTTGTTCTTTATGGTGTCAGATAGAATGCTATTTTGTTGATAAGAATATATATATGCTTTTCTGCACGTCTTACAACTTATAAAAGCTGTATTATTTTATAGTGCTCTAAAAATCAGTGGGCGGACCTAGGCGACGGTGGGGCCGCCATGCTCCTAGACTGCCTATGCATTTCCTTGGCGGTTTTGAAATTGCCTCCGAGGCTCCAATACTAAAGGAAAATAAAAAACTGGAAAGTCATAATTACATGTACTGAAGTTACATAATAAATTTACTATTCTTTCAAACATTTGGAAACAAGCCTTCAAAAAGGGATATACCACCTAGACCATGTAGGCAGCCAAATAGACGTGGTGAAGGGCCAACTAGTCCTAGGCGGCCGCTGCCTAGAGGGGTTTTCAAGACACTGTTATTATTCTGAAGGAGATGGAAAATCAATATCTTTACGGAATAGGTTAAATTGTTGCTGAATTATTTACGCATATAGACATGTATTTATTACTCAGTTTATAATTGGAGGGTCAACTTGTATAGGCTTCTTCCTGTTGTCTCCATCTTCTAGTGATTGCATTTTATTTGTAGTGTATGGGAATTTACCATCTGAAAATCAGTTAGCTAGCTGGGAATTTGCTGTTTCACAACATTCGGCTGTTCCACAGGGAATCTTGGTGAGCATTTTTATTTTTTATGTTGCATTAAGAATTGTTCATTGCATAAACTGGAACTTAAAACCTAAGGTTCAGGAACTGCGTAGCTGTAATAATTCATGGTAACAAAGCTGGGAGTTCCGAACATATTGTGCTTCCATGGATACCTAGCTTTTCTGATTGTTAATTTCACCTTTTCATCGCTAAGTGTTACTATCGATATGATCAAGAAAGTGTTAATATCAATATTGTTTACACAAATATCATTACTCATTTATAAATAATATACACATGTCGAATGAAAGTGGCAGTTTTTTACTTCAGTGAGGGCCTATGTTAAGGGTGCTTTCCTTTGGGGTTTGTATCTCTGACCTCTAAAAGGAGTAGAAAACTATTTTCATATGACTTCCTCTCTTTATAGGATGGCTCATGGATCTTTGTCCTCATTTTTCTGTAATCTCTGCTCTTGCTAGACATGAAATTCCTGTTTGTCAAAAAAAAATTTAAAAAAATTAAAAAATAAATAATGGGCTCCCAAGATCTTAACTAAACAATATGTTCAGAAAGTTTATCCAACATGAGAGACCCTTGTGATAAATGATCACTTGGCTATGAAACAAAACTAATTTTTTTTTAATAAATATTTTATTTGTTGATGGCTGATTTTTCTTTTGGCATGAAGATGAATAGATAGTCTTCTATAATTCTTAAACCACTGGAACTTGGTATTGCAGGATATCATACAAGCAATGCCTCATGATTCTCATCCAATGGGTGTTCTTGTCAGTGCAATGAGTACTCTTTCTATCTTTCATCCCGATGCTAATCCTGCTCTTCGAGTAAGAATTGTCTAATCCCAAAATCTTGTTGCCCTTATTTGTTAACATGGATGGATATGTGAAATTTAATGACTTTCTAAATAAGAGTAGGAACATGTGATTGAATATTGCACACATGTTGCAATGCGTAATGTTGAATCTCTCACCTCCTTCTTTATTTCCAGAATAAAAATCCTTTTCTGAAATATCTGTACCCATTACGAAGTGGTGTGACTGTGACGGTTGCTCAGGCTTAAGGGAAATCTTAATTCTATCCTTATTGTTATCTTGCCAAACTTGGGTTAAAATATTTGGAACTTTGAGATGGTATTGATAAATGATGTGAATGCTATCCTTTGTTACTGATGCACCGGTGTTCGACATGTTTCTCATACAATATCTTGTTTTATGATATAGGGCCAGGATTTATACAAGTCTAAACAAGTGAGAGATAAGCAAATAGTGCGCATACTCGGGAAGGTGGTTATCTGTCAGTCTTTCTCCATTTTTTTTCTTCATTTGTTTTCAGAAACAATTTGAAACCCATACAGCTCATCTTAGGGCCGCATTTATTTCATTACATTTTCAGGTGCCAACCATTGCAGCAGCAGCTTACTTGAGGATGGCAGGAAGGCCTCCTGTTCTGCCCTCCCGCAATCTGTCTTATTCAGAGAACTTCTTATACATGCTAGATTCATTGTATGTCATGATTAAATTATCTTACAGATTTATTGGATCCTTTATGCTGGATTATTTCAGTAATCTGAATTGTGTTACTTAAAAGCCGGGTAAACTAGGATTAACCCTCTAATCTAATTGGGATTCTACTTTAAATAATTTCAGAGGTAATAGGTCGTACACACCCAATCCTCGACTGGCTCGGGTCCTAGACATACTTTTTATATTACATGCAGAACATGAGATGAATTGCTCAACGGCTGCTGCCAGGCATCTTGCTTCAAGGTATGCATCTCTAATGTTTAATAAAAAGAAGCAGCAGCCCTAAAATCTTGCATCGCATAGCTAACTCCGTTTATTTTAGTGGTGTTGATGTGTACACCACTCTTGCTGGTGCTGTGGGGGCACTTTATGGTCCATTGCATGGAGGAGCTAATGAGGTATGTTATTGAGTAGCTATTTATGCTTCATATATACCCCTTTATGGCACATCATGATTTAATTTTTTTTCCCATCGTTATATATACTCCTTCCATCTCAAAAAGGAAGAGTACAACATGAAAAGTACACAAATTAAGAAAAATAATTTTTTTGAAGAAAGTATATTTTTTTTGACAAGATTGCCCATGCAAATGTATTTTATAATGATAGAGAGAGAAAAATAAAGTTTTGATGTGATATAAAATAAGGATAAAAGAGTAATTACAAATTAAAAATGGTAGATTAAATCATTCTTTTTGGGACAATGAAAAAGATGCCCATTCTTTTTAGGACAGATGGAGTATATATGTATATATATATATATAGGGTTTTGTTATGCTACCCACTTCATGGATAGAATAACAATCTATCCAATTTTAAGTGGACCTTAAATGCCCTTAGATTATTCTCTTATTAATATTAAAATGAGTAATTTAACATTTATAATAAATAATTGGTCCACCACTTACCTTTAAAGTCATTTAGTTATTTATTACTCCAATTTTTCATCTCTTTCACACTGCATTTATGTCTCTGCTATTCCACACCCTAAAAAAAGAAGCTCCAGCAATGGATATTGCTCTTCTTTGATGAGAGAACTGGATCCCATACTCAAAACAATCACCTTACTAGCAACTTGACAAAAATAAAAATCTCATCGAAATACCACTTGTGAATCACGAATTGGAGGCTAAAAACTCAGACTAAATTTAGGATGATAAGAATAGAAAAAGAACTGACAAAAAAAGGGGCAACTTTTTTGTTTTTTGTTTTTTTTTTTCTCCTTCTCTCCTAGTAAAAATTGCAAGTTATTATCAAGAAGAAAACAAAAGAAAAAAAAAAGTATTACCAGAAAATAAAGAGGTAGAGAGTGATGCACAAAAATTTAGGAGAAAGAGGAGACAAACATAAATATTAAATGACTTAAAAGTAAGTGGTGGACCAAGTATTTAGCATAGATATCAAATTACTCATTTTAACCTTAAAAATAGGATAATGTGAGGGCATTTAAGGTCCAACTAAAATTGGGTAGATTGTTACTCTACCCATGAAGTGGGTAGCACAACAAAACCCATATATATAGGGTCCAGGTCCACAACTAATTTTAGTTGTGGACATGTAACTGTCTAACCCATTTTGGTTATCTAAATCAAGATCCAACGGCTACACTTATTTGGATTTTTTATGTACATCTAAAAATAATCGCGAAACGTAGAGTTAATAACAGCGAACTGGGGGAATTGCCTTAATGCCCTTACATGGAGTTTTGCTTCACAAGGTCCGCAGTTAATAATCGCGGACTAGGCTTGGAGGAATTGTCACTTTTGTTGCCTTCCACAGTTAATAATCGCAAGGTAGGGGGCAACACATTAATTCATGCTAATGAGTTATCTAAATCAAAACACCAACACACAACTTGATAACTTCAATGTGATTTAAGTGATAAGGGCTTTCCTATTCAGACTTGTGGTTTAATGAATAAATTGATGTTAACTAACTAGTTAAAAAAATTGGTTGATAGTCATAATTATGCCACACTCAAAGTTAATATAATTATTATTTACATGTCATGTCCTTCTTCTTTTATAATATCCAATATTTTCTTTAAAGTACGTAAAATTATCTACTATAATATTATAATATTTAAATATTTTTAAAAATTAAAAATATAATATTTAACTATAAAATATAAAAAATATTATTTATTTAAAATTATATTTTTAATAAAAAATATTTTTTTATATTTTAAAACTAAATAGGTATTGATAGGTATTAAAATTATATTTTTAAATAAAAATATATTATTTATTTATATTTTAAAACTAAATAGGTATTAAAAATATAATATTTAAATATATAAATAAAAAAAATATTATTTATTTATAATATTTCTTGTTTTAATTAATTTTTTGTTCTTTTATTTTCTATCAAAACTTACAAATAGAGTGTAACAAACTCATTACTGAAAGGTAAATCGTAAAATGGAGAGTTTAGAGTTTAAATTGTTGACAACGTGCTACTGAGTTAGTAGTGTGCTTTTGAGTGCATAAAGCAAAGATAGAAAATGAACATGAAAGAAGAAATTTTGCTATGTCATCTTAGCATTAATGTAGATAGCACGAATTAGGCAAACAACAAATTAATTGTCTTCCGCAATTAATAACTGCCATGTAGGGAATAGGATATTTTTTTTTATCTATCTGCAATTATTAATTGTGGGGTATAACTAATCAAAGTCGTTCCTTGCAATTCCTTCAGTCCTAGTACACGATTATTAACTACGAACTGTCCGCAGTTAATAACTGCGGACCTTGTGAAGCAAAACTCCATGTAAGGGCATTGAGGTAATTCTCTCAGTCCGCAATTATTAACGCTACGGTCTGCGATTATTTTTGGCTGTATAGCAAATATCCAAAGAAGGGTAGCCGTTGGATCTTGATTTAGACAGCAAAGATGGGTTGGACAGCTACAGGTTCACAGCTAACGTTAGCTGTGGACTTGGACCCTATATATATATATATATATATCATAACTAAAGATTGTTATGTTATTTTGGCTATCGTAGGCTGTGCTTAAGATGCTGAATGAGATAGGAACTATTGACAAAATCCCGGAGTTCATCGAGGGTGTGAAAAACAGGTGAAACACCTTATTTGATATATTTATTCTGACAGTCCAAAGACTTTGTGCATGCTCAAGTCATGTAATTTCTTCTGGTCATGGTTAATTTTTCTGTACAAACTTGTTCCTACAGGAAGCGAAAAATGTCAGGATTTGGGCACCGTGTGTACAAAAACTATGACCCCAGAGCGAAGGTCATAAAGAATTTGGCAGAGGAGGTATTTTCTATTGTTGGCCGCGATCCACTCATCGAGGTGGGTTTCACTATTTTTAGCACAAGTTTATTATGGCTTTATGAAATTTAGTGCTAGAAGTTATGGTTTATGTTTTCTGTCCTAGTGTGTTGGTGCCCCTACTGAATTGATAATGCAATGCAGTGTTAATATTTTGTATCTGCATTAATCATTCCATTGCTCTATCACACAAACTCTTATGGACCATATTCAGAATTCAAAAGCCGTTAAAACTTGAACTTGGTCTGTACCATAAAGAGCATCTCATTTGGGAATTGCAATTTGTAGAAAATAGCATTTTATACAATTTACTGTTAATGGGTTCATATGATCTGGTGTACTGCCTTTTTCAGGTCGCTATTGCTTTGGAGAAAGCTGCACTATCAGATGAGTATTTTGTAAAGAGGAAGTTGTATCCAAATGTTGATTTCTACTCCGGCTTAATTTATAGGTGTGTATATTTCACAAGTTTCCATCAATTTTTATTTCCATTAATGCAAACTTTGTTGAATCATTTTCTAAAATTATTATAATAATCAGGGCAATGGGTTTCCCAACGGAATTCTTTCCTGTTTTATTTGCAATTCCTCGAATGGCTGGCTACTTGTCACATTGGCGGGAGTCCTTGGATGATCGTGATACAAAAATAATGAGACCAGCTCAGGTTAGTTCTCTCTACTTTCATCTCTTGGTGTAGTTTTCTTTTACTTGTGGGTATTATATACTCCTTGAAAACAATAGAAGCTCGTGGATTTTTGAGACTACTTTGAGATATTATCTTCTCTTATCTTTCTAAAAAGGTTTCATGTAAGATGTTAAAGAGTAAGTGTGAATATTCTCTTTATAAAGATAATCCCTAAAATGTGTCCTCGTGAAAAAATCAAGGTCTACACGAGGACAAACGACATGGGACGGAGGGACTAGCACTTTAATCGACTAATTTTTCATAAACATACAAGCATATATTTATGTTTGTATATATGTTTTATGTTGATCTTAATATTATTATCATTCAGGTCTACACAGGGGTATGGCTGCGTCCGTACAAGCCACTGCGTGAACGGACGGTATCAAGTGAGACAGATAAGCTCGGCAAGCTGTCGGTATCCAATGCTACCAAGCGGCGTCTAGCTGGATCTGGGCCCTAGGCTTAATCACGGTCAAATCAAAAGTTTACAATGGCCATTTAGTCATAATAATCCTTTTCTTTTCGATACAAATAATAATCCTTCGTTTAATTGCTACGTAAAAAATCAACTGTATCTTGAAGGGCCGTCATTAGTTTTAGATGTATTGCAGCATTAATAAGAGCACAACCAGAAGAGGGATCCACAATTTCATTCTTCTTTATGGTGTAATTATCAATTATTAAGTTGACTCACATTTCAGTTTGAGTATCAACAGAAATACCATGGTTGTGTTTGGATTATCTGAGTTTTTTATGGTGTTGACAGTGTTGGGTATCCTGATTTTGGCTTTACTTGTGCGTTGGAACGTGGGTTCCTGAGACAGACAAGCCAGCACGCGCCCACACACACAAACTCCAAAAATGAAGGAAATGGACAGAAGAGTCTCATATCTAAAAGGTAACGCTACTTTTAAAATTAGAATGAAATATATTGAACGGAGTTCCATTTTACAAATGGTATTGTATTTTAGCCATAAAATTAATGAATCAAGCCTTGGTTACTATGTTGTTGAAATTAAACTTTTCCTAAATTCAGTTTTTTGATTGGAAGATAATACTTAAATATTACACAGCAACTACTGAGAAAGCTTACCAAGTAGAGAGTGTGTATCCTCCCATTATTAACTAAATTAAGTGGAGAACCGTCCAGAGTATGTAAGATTTTTCTGTTACACAGGAAAGAAAAAGTCAGTTTCGTTTAAATTCAAAATTTTTAGTCGGAGATAAACTTGGTCACACTAGTCAAGAGATTCTGCAACAACCTGAGAAAGATGATGTATTAGGGAGAAGTTGAAGTTCAGCACCCTTTCAACATTGCACTACAAAATACTCGACCGACCCCTCAACATTATTCCATCATGTAATTTTCATTTTAACAGAGATTAAACAAGATGAAGGCAAGCTTACTCGCTCTTGATTACGTCAATTTTATTTTGCATTACCTTATTTTCCAATCACGGATTAGCTTCACTTGATAAACGAGATACGCACTCATCCGCAACACGAACACACCGACTGGTTTGGGCATCCGTCCCCTAGGGGCAAATTTGTTCCACTACCACTTCCTTCTTGGTGGCCAAAACCTGGCACGAAATGGGTCCCACCACCTCTTCCCTCTTGCTGGCCAAAGCCCGGCACAAAAATGGGTCCCACCACCACATACCTCATGGCCACCTAAGACACTTCCACCTTGGTGGCCAAAGCCCGGAGCGAAATGGGTTCCACCGCCCCTTCCTTCTTGGTGGCCGAAACCGGGGCACAAAGTGGGTCCCACCACCAATTCCGTGCTGGCAACCCAAGAAGGGATGACCACTTCCCACTGGTGGCCTCACCATAAGGTCTCTTCCGAAACTACATCTACAGGTGTTGCTCTTGAAGCTACTAGTAATACCGAATGAGTTGACAAATGCTGGTCACCCTTGACCGAGATCGACAATTGTGTCGATGATATTTCATTGGCGTTTGCATGGGGAAACTTTGAGATTGGTTCGGCTTGTTGCTCAGCTATAACAATACCTACCGGCAAAGATTGTCTTGCAAAGACGATTAGAAGCTTCAATAATCAGTTTTTCTCTCCTTCGGTTAGCAACTATTGTTCAAGCATATAATTCTACTACTTCCAAGTGTAGGTGGTAGACGTAGTACTGTAGCAGCTCCTTAAATTATTATTATTCTTTTTTAAAATTAATTTTTTTTTTCTCTTCTGTTAGAAATGTAAATGAAAGTCAGACAATTAGTTTGTTCTTCCTCATCATTTCAGAATAATAAAACGTTCATTTTGAGTTTTGATATATTAATATATATGTTCGGCTTCATATTAATTCTTAGTTTTTCGGTTGAACCGTTGCGGTACAGTGTGATTAGATGATCTTTTTAATTACAATTAATTGAATCAACGGATAGTTAAGAATTACTTAAGTAATTGAGAAATAATTCACATTTGACATGAGAATCAAACATTTGACCTCGTAGTTGATTGATCTCGATCTTAGCCACAAGTCCACCACTAATACCTCATTGGCCAAAATAATTTCATACTTGGTTAATGATGAAGTTAATTGATATTTCAGTAAGGAGATTTGGTATTCCCATGTCTAAGTAGAATCAACTTGCTTTATGTAACGAGTCCTTTGATAAATATCTCTATATATACTGTTTGTTTAATAATGTAATCAATATTTTTCTTTTTAGATGTCCTATGAGATAAAAAAAATATTTTATTTCTTAGAAAGTTAGATGAATATGAAAAGCACTAAGTTATTACTATTGGTCCTATGATTGACATTTGAAAGGACTAGGTATTCCACCACCATTATTAACAAATTTAGATTTATTTTCATTGTTAGCTTGCACATGTTTGAAATTTAAATTTTAGGCTTTAAGTCCCAAGATTCTACGTGGATCGGGATAGGTAATTTATCAAGAGTCTAACTTAAAATCTTAATATGGGTAAATAATCCACCACTACTTATATTATGGGACAAAATGAGTCATTGTTTTAAAAATCTCTGTCTAGTTCTAATTAATTATTGAATTAATCTTAGAAAATCATCTATCGCCTAGGTAAATTGAGCGCTTCGCTTATATCCGATTAGAACTATTTAGGTGCTAGGCCTTCCTTCTACCACCTAACTCCATCTACCGATTTTTAGAACATTGGAAATAATATATCTCAATCCCCATAATAAATTATGCATCTCACTAAAGATTGTTTTATCTTTACATCAATTTTATTAATGATAATCTTGACATTTAAGTATTTTATCAAGCAACAATAATTTATTTTTATATTATGATCAACTAGTTGTGGCAACTATGATCATTTTCTCATATATAAAAATGATATACCTGTCACATTTTTGATGTGCCAAACACATACTTTTATTGAAAGAATTGATATTTTTCTCTAACAATGAATAAATGAATAATGTTTGGACTGATATTTGTTGCCCATTTGAAATTACACCGAAAACTTTCAAGAGAATGAAGAATCATGTCTATGACAATCAACATTTTCTAAAACGAAAATAAGGTTGAAACCTTACATTTTTAACTGTATGGAAGAATTTTATGTACATGACTAGCAAATTAAAACCAAGAATTTTATAGATTGAGCTTTCGATAATTCAATGCGATATGCCACCTTTTGCGAAAGGTCCACTGGGCTCCCTTATAGGCAAGGGACTGTAAGACAGTAAAAGATGTAACTAGGGTTGGTAACTATGTTTATGTTTTGGCTCTCTACTCTCTGGTAATCTTAGAGTTTCGAGTAAGGAGTAGAGTAATATATACCTGTTATTCCTTTGCACCAGATTTCTCTTAATAGCAATCAGATTTTTGACTTCTTGGCTATCAAAAATGATAGTAAAAAAAGATTAGCTAGCTACCAAAATAACATAAGCAAGAAATTATGTTGTACAGAAGAACTCAGGTAAGATTATGTAGAGAAAATCTAATTTCAAAAAAGCTAGCTGTTGACAAAATCTAATTTGGACTTTTTCATCAAGCCGCTTGTGTTGCCAAACTACTACCAAGTCCCCCACCTGCATATAATTTTTATTTTTGAAATGAATAAATATAAATATAAATAATAAAGTGTCACCTGCAGTATAAACTCCTATGCAAGGTGCTGCCTTCTGCTCAAGCTTGATAATAGATCACCACATATAAGATAGGCGTACGGCATACCTCCCAAGTGGTTTCTTTTATTTCTTGAAGGTGGAGTTTTGTTACATAATTGAATTTGCCGGCTCTGTTTCCCTAGATATAAAAAACATTTGGGGAATTAGTTTCTGATTATAATTATAAAACTTGTTAACCAGACTTATTCAGTAGAGAGATGACCTAATGATTTGGGTGATTACTTGGGAGGAAATTAAGCTACCAATTAGGGCACCACCCACGATTAATCAATCAAGTGCTCAGACGTCCAGAGCGAGTTTTAGAACATTGAATAAAACAATACTAAAACATACAACTTGAAACATGTGATGCTTTCCAAGACAAAAGTCCATGAAGAAAACTTGCGATCATCTTCATCTTTATATAGTTGCCTGATTCCATCAATGCTGTCTTTTAACCTTGCCTGCCAAAAAAATCGACCTTGTTGTGATAATGCAACTTTTTTGAATCAAAATCCACGAAAATTACAAGTGAATATTAGCTAATAATATTATCTCATAAGAAAAGAAAGCTGGTTACCTCATACACGTTTTTCCACTTAAATGAGAGTTTCTTTTGTTTCATCCTCTCAATCACAATACTGGTGCACTTCTCACCATACTGTCTCTCATAAAATTGCTTCCACAATTTATCAGTCACTGGGCTAAGGTCAATTCCCTGAAAGAAAACAACGAAAATTCGACAAATCCAAACAAGACTTGTGACCAGAAACTGTTCAACCGTACAGTGTGATAAAATGCGCTCAAGAAACTTGAGGTCTGTCTCCCCAGCATCTCCAACACATGGATCAACCAAAGAAGGAGGTATCCCCATTTCCATTGTACCACTTTCAGACATGTTATTGCTTTCTGATTTCATCTCCTTGTTTCAATTTCCGAGACTTTTAATGTTTTGAATCAAAATTCAAAAATTATACTCTCTCTGTTCTGAGAGTAGAGACAGAGATAGCTTTAAAAAGAATGATGGTTTCTAACGGTGGATATTCGATTATAATTTTTATAGAAAATGAAAAATTATAGATTTTTTTTATAGAGAAAATATAAAATTTCACCTATATTTACAGGGAAATAATAAATTAGGAGAAACTTATCTCTAATTTTGAAACCTATTATAAAAAATAATTGATCTCTAAATTTGAAAATTTTGGAATGGATGTAGTATTTTAAAAAGGACATAAGATTAGGTCAAAAAATGATAGGCGAAACCAGGGTTTTGGATGGTATTTTTAATCAGGGTTTTGTAAAGTTTACTTCCTACCCCCGAAATAAAAAAAGTACAAAACAAAACTACACCCCAATATATATATATATATAAAGTTTTCTTTAAAATCAAATTATCACACAAGTAAAATATAAACCCATAATTACGTGCTTAGATTAAAAGATTAGACCACCATAATTTGATCAAAATCGAAAGGAGTGAAGAAAAGGGTATATATAATGATGTTGTGATTACCCTTCTAATTTTTTTAGCAAAATTCAGTCTTTCTATCAGTTCTGATCAACGATTCAGAATTCAGTGTTGGACGAAGTTGGCGGGATGAGGGGGAAATTGTCACACTGATCGAGATTTCAGTGTTTGATAGAATTAGTAACCGATCAGAAATTTATGTATCCTTAGACATAATACTGGTAGGTTTCTATTTCATGCAGAATCTGTTCTCCCGGGTCGGGCCGTATTTTTCTTGTGGACCCTGAAAACAAGGCCCCATGAGGGGGCAGACTTGGGTTCTGGATGGGTGGACTTCGGGTTACTCCAATTTTATTTTATTTTTGAATAAGGATCAGTTGAATTTGACCAATCTACTTTTAGAAGAATGACAGTGGTAAATTGGTGATAAAATTAAGTTAAGACACTCGTATATTATCATATCATAAGATTTTTATAATTTCTTTTACACCATTTTTTCTGAACATCCTTTTACAACATTAAGAATAAATTTCGACACAAAAAAAAACCCATATACGTAAACCCTACAATATAAGTATATGTTTATCATTGTCACAATTACTGTAGGATAAAAAGAGAATAAGCCTTCAGCAAAATCTTATATTTGTACAAAAAATCAAGACCCTTGCACTCTGGGTGGTCAAATTGATCATAATATAAATTTTTTTTTTTTTCCCCTTGTTCAGAAATAAGTAAAGATTTATAGAAATGACAAATTTACCCTAATCTTTACCCTAAACTTTCAACAATCTCCTGAAATTCCCCTATCTGAGAATAGTAGGTATATATGAAAAGCCTTCAAGAGTTCTCACACAAAATTTTCAGGTACCAAGGGGGGAACAAAACTGCAACCCGGAAGAGTTTGCTCAAAGATATGTCCCACTTTAAGCAATTTTTCCTGCAGTTAAAATAAACAAAAATCAAACAACAATTTCAGACCAACGAGTCGTAGCTCAGTTGGTATCAGCACCTCTCCTATAACTAGTAGGTCAGACGTTAAAGCCCTGACAACATCAATGGATGTCTTGAAAATGTCAAGATAAGTTTATTATTACTGTGTGTGCGAGCGTATGTTGATTGTTGTATCTTACCTCATCAAATGCTGCACCAATCATTTGAAAACCAACGGGGAGTCCAGCAGATCCGCCTTCAACAAAACCACATGGCAAAACCAATGCTGGTAGACCAGCTAAATTTACATTGACCTGCATTGAAAATAACATCATTTAAGAGAAACACAAAAAATCAAAGAGGTGATGATGGTCCAAAAAAAAAAAAAATGAAGCACAAACATTGCAAGAAATAATAGGAAGTGCTAAGAGACGACGCTAATATCAATATGAAATGTTACTTATTGAAAAAAGAAAATATCAATATCATCTATCTATGTTGCTGCTAAAATAACAAGTATACTCTCTAGCTCATTTTACAATCACGTTGAAATTCCTAAGGGAGGTCTTGTTCGAGACCTACTGGCTACTGGTCAAGTTTTAAAAAGCTTCAGGTTCTCCACATTTACCTAGTGAAATTACAGTAGTAACCTTAAATGACTAAAATACCCTTATAAAACCTGCATGTGAGTGGCACATGCCAACTCTGATCAAAATTAACCAGATTGTTTGCCGAAGGTGGATTTAGAGAAATTTTGAGAAACACATGGAACATGGGTTAATTACTCAAAATATTTTTCTTGGAGTTCAATGTTTAGAATGAATAAGAACACAAGTTCAAAGATGTTTTTTTAAGCCAATTAGAATTTTCTGCCTCAATTATGTTTTGTCACTTTTATTCTAAGGTCTACCTATGTCATAACTAAAGTGACTTAAGTTTTCTACAACAATTTTTGGCAAAAGACAAACTCAACAGTAATTTATCAATTAAGTATAATTACTTCTTCTGAACTATAATTCCCAAGTGCATATCTTGGTAAAGCATATATATACATATATATATATATATATATATATAATAACTTTCCCATAATGAGCATGTACTTACATTTATTTATAAGGAAAAGAAGCAGTAGGTGAATGGGTTATATTTTTTAAACAGGATGGATAAATCCCAGATGGAATAAACGCCAAAATTAGAAAAATACAAAATAATAATAATGAAAAATTAAATCCATAAGTTAAGAAAGGTATAGACTGTAGCAGTGCAAATAAAAAGAAACGTCTTCCCACAATGTAAGAAACGTTAAAATAATGACTTACTGTCATGATGTCACCAGCATACATAGCCAAAGGATCATTCTTCTTTTCACCTGAAACAATTATAGTGTTGGGTAATAATATGTCCTACTAAACCAAAAAAGGCATAGAGAGAAAGGGAAAAAAAGAAGAAGAAAAAATTACCAAGTATGAAGTACAAGTTTTCTAAACAAGAAGTCACAGAAAAAGGAAAATATGAAGAGAAAATACCAATCTTATAAGCCGCAGATGGAGCAGCAGGTGAAATCAGGATATCATTTTCATCTAAAGCTGCCTTGAAGCTTTTCCGAACTAAGGTCCTGACCTAAAACACATTCTTAATTAGTTTAGTTTTTTTTTTTTTTTAATTAAATAATTTTTTATATCATTTACGAACTGCATTCAGTACACAAATTTAATAATGAAAAATAAACAACCACTGAAACGGTGAACAAATTGCAAGAGTAACACCAACTACATCCCGAAACAATGTTGTTATAATATATTATACGTAGTATAATATCTTCTGTTAAAATCCTATTTGAATACTATAACCAAACGAGATGCGAAAATTTGAATTGCAATACTATTGTGAATCCTCAACATAAAACCAGTTTTCAAGCAAGTTTTTAAGAAGTTACTTATTAGTACAATACCTGCTGGGCACGCTTGTAATAAGCATCATAATAACCAGCCGAAAGGGCATATGTTCCCATTAAAATCCTTCTTTTTACCTCAGAACCAAACCCTTGAGCGCGGGTATCCCCATAGAGGGAATTCAGCTCCTCAGAAGAAGATTGGTTTCCATATCTACAGATTGAGAGAGAAGTAAAAAATATTGTAAATAACTCATATGTTTATGAATCCAACTACTATATCTTGAGAATCAGCCATTAATTAATCAAGAATTAGCTTTTTTACCAGGGAAAAAATAAAATAGAAATGATCACCTAATACCATCATAACGAGATAAATTTGAAGAGGATTCTGATGAAGCAAGGATGTAGTATGCTGGTAACCCCAGGGAGAATGACGGTAAAGACACCTGCCAATGGTACTTAGTCAATAAAATTATACAAAGGATTTTTTTTTATTTAAAAAAAAAAGGAAGGCTGTTTGTGAGATAAACCTCTGCCACGCTGCATCCTAGTTCTTCTAGATGAGAAACAGCAGCTCGGATCGAAGAAACTACTTCTGCATCAACTCCTCCATCAAGAGTTTCACGAATTACGCCAACTCTCAGTCCTTTTAAAGGCTTAGATTCTTCTATATCTTTGGAGATAAATTTAGAAGTGAAATCAGGGACTTCCTGAAACATAAAATATTAAGAAATGCACTTACCGGAAAAAGATATATTAAGAAATGCTAAAAGTAAAAGAATTTGGATAAGTAGATAACACAAGAATGAGAATCTTACTCGTGTGCTACTAGTGGCGTCAAATTTATCATGACCACAAATAGCATTAAGAAGAATCCCTGTGTCGGCAACTGATGAACCAAAGCATCCAATGACATCCAACGATGATGCATATGCCACAAGCCCGTATCTCGAAACCCGCCCATATGTAGGCTTGAGGCCCACAACGCCACAAAATGAAGCTGGTTGCCTGACACTTCCACCAGTGTCACTTCCCAGCGATACTACACATTGCCTAGCAGAAACGGCTGCAGCTGAGCCCCCTGAGGAGCCTCCCGGTACCCGTGACAAATCCCAAGGGTTGGCAGTCACCTAATGAATGGTAAGATGCATTGCCTGAGTAAACCATGTTTTGTTACCAATTGGAAATTTCGGAACTAAAAGAATGTCTATGCCACTTATTACAAATTTGATCTTGAACTGGAAAAGAAACTTAGCCTAATACATATGAAATGAACTTAGCATAATCTGCCTCTGATTTCAACGTTTTCTACAAAGTATGCCTTCGAGTTTTGAGAATAATATTTTCTATCGAAGTACAATACCGTAAAATAAGATAGTCAACTGTGAAAAGATGGATCCAAAATAAGCAAATGAAACTTGATAGTACTTATAAACATTTCATGCCTCAGTGCTTAGCAAGACCTACTTGGATTTTATAACTATCTAACGTACTAGGTAACAATCAACTGATCAAGACATCCATGAGCATTTAATAGTCCAAGGATAGTACAAAGTACTCATAAACATTTCATCCTCCAGCGCTTTTCTCAAGACCAACACGGACTTTAAACAATCTATCGTATCTTATGTACTAGCTACTTATAAAAAAAAAAACGTACTAGCTACTTACCAAAAAAATAAAATGTACTAGCTAAGAATCAAGACATCAATGAACACTTAGTACACTTCAAGTAAATGATCCAAACATTGTGTTGACGCTTTCTTCTATTTGAATTTTAATCCTTATCCAGATTAAACCATTAGTATGTACACTTGCCAAATGGATTTCTTTCTGCAACTCTATTGCAAAATTAAGTTGAAGCTAACTTAAAACCTTACATCCCCCTAGTCACCACAGAAAATCAATTATAATCACAGGTTAGGACAAATTTAAACAAAAAGACCAAAGCTTTCAACATAAATTTATTGAACTACTAAAACCCAAAATCCTAACCTGGTAAGCTGACCCTTCAGTCGTACTCCCCATCCCAAACTCATCCAAATTAGTCTTCCCCACTACAATTGCCCCATTCTCCCTCATCTTTGCCACCGCCGTCGCATCATAAGCGGGCCGATAGTTCTCCAGAATCCTCGACCCGGCCGTGGCCGGCATATCCGCCGTGCAAATGTTATCTTTAACCCCAACGAACACTCCGGCCAAGGGCCCTACCTCCTCATTCCTCTCAATCTTCCTGTCAAGGTCTGCCGCGTCCCTCAATACCGAGTCCTCGGAGACGAAGAGGAAGCTCTTGAGTTGGGGCTCCGAGCGGCGAAGCCGGGACAGGTAGTCTTGGGCGAGCTCGACCGCTGTTTTTTCGCGGGAGAGGAGGGATTTTCGATTTCTGAGGATTTGGGAAGTGGGTGGTGGTGGGTTTGGTGATGAAGATAGGTCTATGGTTTGCGAGGTGTGAAGGGATGATTTTATAGTTTTTGAGGGGAAATGGAGGTGAGATAATCGACATTGGAGGAGGAAGAAACGAGGGTTTTGGACTGAAGATAGCATTTCAGTTGGGAAGATAGACTGGAGGGAACAAAGACGGGTTTGACAAATTTGTTCCGCTAGTTTGTAATCTGGGTGACAGGGTGAGCTCTCTGATGAATGTGTTTTACCTGTTTTAAGATGATAAATTGATGCCTAATTTTAATGCAATAATTTAAAAAGTTTTACTAATATTTTTTAAAAAATAGATACTCAACCGCTTTTGGTCAGTGTTTTAAAAATTTTGAATTATATAGTTGACAATCCTTTAAGGTTTAAGTTAATTAAAATACTTGACACTGATTAATTTTTACATATACTCTTATTTAATTATTATTTGATTAGGGTCATTTCTAACTTAAACCTTCTCTTTATCGAGTTTTAGAGCACCGTCTTTGGTAAAAATGTACAAAAAGACTTGTTTGACAAGCTTTGGCCCAAATTTGTTAGAATCCATTTGTATTTGAAAGAGACTCTTTTGAGTTGATCGGGTAATACTAGATTATGTACCAAAAAATGAAGCTCGTTGAGGACTACCGGTCTTGAATCAATCCTCAACCAAATTTTTTTCTATTTTTTCAATTAAT
>JAUMHB010116449.1:0-50424 GCA_032359685.1 Pittosporum tobira | reverse complement strand
AGTGGGGTCCACACGTTTTCGGTTGTGGGGTCCATAATTACTTTGCGGCGCTCCGTACGTGAATAAATATTGCCTAACTTTAACGTTGACATTCTTTTTGTCGGATACCCCAAAATATTATATTTATAAAGATAAAATTTTAAAATATCGGGTTCTTACACAATCACTTGCGAATTGGTACAGGTTTTGTTTATGCAGGTTTGGTGCGGATTGATGTGGATTGCGGATTAACCAAAATACGTTATAACTTAATTATAAGACTCTATGGTTGATACAATCATAATTTAAAAAGTTCATAGTACATTACAGGTTATTAATGTTTAAATCTAAAAAATTACAAGTACAAGAAAAAATTGAGATAAATTACTAATATAGATAACGTTAACTATCAAAGTAAGATAGATACATATACAGAAAATGATACATAAATGGAATACAATAAAGTTGATGAAATTTTGGCAACAAAAATGAGCACAGTATTTATACTCAAGTTATATTATCTCAATCAAATATATATATTGTTTATATACTAAAATAGTTTATAAAAAATATCTATAATAACTATGACTTTGGTGCAAATTTATACTAAATCTGTATCCACACTCGTATATGTATTGGGTATATTTTTTTATATCAAATCTAAATCCAAAACCATTGGTGTTGATTAAATGGGGAGTTTTGAGGGTTATGTGCGGATTTGTAAGCTGGTTGGGTTTTTTGCTCGGCCCTAATTTAGACCCATGATCCAAAACCGCATTCATGAACAAAACCCTTTTTGTTTATTATATATTAATATATACGGAAAGCATATTCAAAACTAAAAATTATTTTGTGATATTATATATATTGATTTTACTCATTTGCCTCATTTTAACTATAGTACAAACTAAAATTAATTTTTTTCCTTTCACAACTCGTCACGTCTCTCCTCCACCATCAACCTCTCCGGTGAAATTTTTGAAAAGTAGAATAAGAAACACATCTTGTACTTGTAAGGAGAAAGGGAGTGGATTTGTATATTAGATATGAAAAATGTGAATATTACTTCCTGCAATTCCTCTTTGTTTGATCTTTATTGGTTGGCATATGGTCAGATTCGTTATTGATGAATGAATCTGATGCCATATGAACCATTTGATGGTTGGAATTAGCGTCAATACTGGCATTATAAATTTGTTAAATCTCATATTTGTTTGATTGTGATGGTAATGAAGGTTGAGTTTGGTAGTAGATGTTGAGGGTCACAGACTCATGGTTGTTGACGTTGAGGGTCATGGACTGATGCAATTGTGGAAATCTATGAAAATTATGATTTTTTTATATTTTAATATTCATGGAAAATTTATTTATTTTATATATTTTTATTTGTAATTTAAACTAATATAGTGGTTTAGTTTAATATATTATTATATTAGTAAGTTGATTTAGAATATGATTATAATAATATAATTAGAATTTGAGTTTAATTAATATTTGATTTGTTACTACTATTCCTAGGTAGATTTTGAGGTTTATTATTTATTTTTACAAGTATGATTAGCTTCATTTGTGTATCTATAAATATCATTTCTTATGATATAATAGACACAATACAATTCAATTATTATTTCTTCAATATATTTGTTTTCTCTATGAGAATTCATCTTATTCATTGATTACACAAGGGCACTATCAATCATTGGAATTTGGAAGTTAAACTCAGTTGCTTTTGTGATGCCCCACCTCTGTACAACTATCATCCTACTAGACCGGTCGTCAAATTACTTATCACACTTCCTACTATATAATAATAAACTATTTTCCTTAATGACATTGCAGTGAAATTTAACAAATATTACAAATGATTCCAAATTAAATTACAATATTTAATAACTCAATTCACTCTTTTTAGCTCTTTTATCTCGGGTTAGACAAATCCCCAACATCCTTCCCATCCAACCCTCTTGAACTAGCTTCTCGATTCAATCTTATCTAATTACAAGAAAAATCATAACAAAAGTGAGCGGATAAACTCAACAAGTACAATATTAACTTTTAAGCATAACTTTCAATATTCATAAGATTAAAATAAATTTTGTAATGAAATGTAATTTTCAACATAAGTATAATTTACGAATAATGAAGTAAATTTATGCAACGACAAAACATGTTAGATGCGTATGCATCAACTTATTATTTCCTCTATAATGAGTATGTTCAACGTACCATTTCCTTTATTATTATTTCCTCCGTTTTCCGTCTAGCCTTTCTTAGTTCAGACTAGATGGGTACTAAAAACCTTACTCGAATGTGCACGTCGCAATGCAAGTATATCTTATCCTGCGTCACATGACTCGCTCTCGTAGGATCCCGGTTAAACCGGTAAACCTCTAGTGGCGTACTCAAAACATACAATTTTCATTTTATTTCCATGCATGCATAGATAGCTTTTAAATTTATGCAAAATAGTCATTAACATTCCACGCATGCGTAAATAGCTTAAACTCATGCAAAAATCTATTGAATTTCCTTGCGTGAAAACTTTTTGAACTCATAAACTTTTATCGTTGAAAACATGCACACGTAAAAAAATAATTAATTGACACGTTTAAAGAAAGACGAGAATTGTATTTGCCTCGTTAGCTCCGCTAAAGCCCTTTAAACTTTTTTAGATCATTCGTTTACTCTAAATCAATTCCAATAACCATAAACGTATCGTGAACCATCTTGATTTTAAACTTTCTCGTTTTAATTTGCTTATATACTCGACTTGATTTTGGAATAGTCGAATCTCCAATAGAATATAATATACCGCGATATAAAAAAAAAAAAAAAAAAAAAAAAGAACTGTGCAATTTGCAAATTTCAAGTTCTACTTTTTTTTATATTCAAATTACGTGTCTCCCATAACGAAGTTGCCACGTGTTGCAAAAAAGTTTCCTTGGTTTCCATTTTTAAGCTGAAAAAAATAAAAATAAAATAGAGTAGCTGTTTCATTGTTGTTGCTTGTTTTTTTCCTCGAGGAAACGGAACATTATTGCACCTCGTTAATTCATTCTTGTTACTTGTGTGTTTTACTTTTCAGTTCTCCAAACACGCCCTTACTCATGGGTACACCTCCTAGAAAATATCCGAGAAACTACTGTTGTGTCCCGAAGGAGTGTCTATAAATAATTAAATACTAGTAGTAAAATTACTGTTGAGTCTTGACCAATCAATACTCTCTTAATTTATACTACTAGCCATTTCGTGATTTTGCTTCTTTCGAGGGCCTGCTGCTACCTTTTCTCTCTCACTCTTAACTCGAAACCCTAACCCCTCTTTTGTAACCCTATAAAAATAAATTGAATCGATCGATTCAATATTTCGTCAGGGAAGGAAAGAATGCAGCAGCATCAGAGGCTGAAGCAACAACAACAGCAGGCTCTAATGCAACAAGCTCTTCTTCACCAGCAATCTCTCTATCATCCTGGCCTTCTAGCTCCTCCCCAGGTTCAATGACTTCTAGTATTCTCAATTATATGTGTTAATTCATGTCACTTGTTTTCCCGATCGATTTGATTGCAATTTTAGGGTTTCCATTATCTCCTGGGATGATAATCGAGCTACTATTATTGTAATGCTAAGCTAGCTGAAAGTTTAATTATTGTCTATGCATTTATTTGCTCTCGTATGCACTGATATCAAGTTAGCCCCCTTTTTGGGATTGACTTGATGATAGTTATAGGGTTTTTGTTATTTTTTTCTAGATCATTTAACTATTATCTAGAAGTTAGGTTTTTTCTTTGTTAGTTGAGTTGACAGTGATGAGCTATATGAGTTTAATTTAATTTTAACTGTGCCAAAACTTACCGGAGGAATTTGTTTCCAATAGAGGAAGCAAATTTTGCAGCGGGGTTGCATCTTTTTCAATTTGGGAATTCCTTTTAGTGTATGTATTTAATAATTCTTAAGTTTGACTTGTTGCACTGTAAGTCAGATTACAAATTACCCTCATTAGCATAAGTACAGAAAGATAAAATTTTCCCTTCTGAAATTTTGATTCTTGCAGATGACTAGTTTATGTTACTAAAAAATTCTTATAACATGGCCACCATGAACATTGAAAAGGGACATGTCATTAGGCGGTTGAGGCAAATTTTACAGTGTTGTGTGTTTTTAAATCTGTAAATTACAGTTCTGAACTTCTGACTGTACATGTTTTGGAATTTTATAATGTTATCATTGGTTTTTCTTGGATAAACTAATACTCCCTCCGTCCCAAAAAGGAAGACCAAATTACCTAATATACGCAAATTAAGAAATACTACTTTTAATGTGAGAGAATCATTCTACATCACATAAAATTTGTTTCTCCCCATAAAACTCTTCTTCTTTAAATATACACTACATAATCTCTTTGATATATGTGTTTGGTCTTTCATTTTAAAGCAAAAAAAAAATCATGCCTTTACTCTTCATTTTTGGGACGGAGGGAGTAATAATTTATTTTCTCTGCTTAGTTTTATTTTTTGCCTCTATTAAATTTTGTAATTTTAGATAAAATTGCGACAGATAACAATTGCAAATGGCCATGCTCACCAGTTGTTGAAGTCATTGGGTGTGTATCAGAACTTATTCCAGTTTTTGGTGTAGCACAGAAATATTTATGTTATTTGACTTTTTATTTTAATCTTTGAATCTCGTCTGTTTTGTGCAAGCAAGTTAATTGTAGGGATGGAATAAGCGTTGAAGATAGCTTATAAAATAACTGTTTTTCTTTTCTCTTTACACCCTATGGCCCTATCTCTTTGGGAATTATTCTGTTGTGGGCATATATGGTAGAAGAAACTTCCCTTGAATTTTATTTTGTTTAATTTTCCTTTTTTCACTTCTTCATTTTGCAGATTGAGCCAATCCCAAGTGGAAATCTGCCTCCTGGGTTCGATCCAAGTACATGTCGTAGTGTGTGAGTGTTGTCCGGACATTTTTATTTGGAATCTGTTCTTTTCTTTTTGTCACATGTTTTCTGTTTCTTTTCATTCACATATGATAGTCATGCGGTGTGTGTGCCTCACATTTAAGACCTACAGATTGTAGATATTAAAATCTCAACGCCTCTTCCAATGGTTTTGGCTCTAAATTTCTTTTTTCAGCGTGCCGGTTCCAACCTTATTTTCATATTTCATATATATTGTATAAAACCTGTGGTGTTTGGTTGCCACTTAACAATATTTCATTAACTGGGAATGATCCTTATAGATAAATCTGTTTTTCTCTGTGTTCTTTTTAAACTTGTAGTTTCTTAATTTTGAGAAAATGCAGGTATGTCGGAAACATTCATACACAAGTGACAGAACCCCTCCTTCAAGAGGTGTTCTCCAGTACTGGTCCCATTGAAGGCTGCAAGCTAGTTAGGAAGGACAAGGTATATCTATCTTTTTTATGCATAATTTATGTATTACATGCTGATTGTATATTATTGTACAAATTTGCTCTTGAATTTCCCTTTTACTTCCTAATTTGTGTTGACCAAGTTCTTGGCTTTTTGTTTTTTCTTCTCCGTGTAGTCATCCTATGGATTTATTCACTACTTTGATCGTCGATCCGCTGGACTTGCTATTATGTCACTCAACGGAAGGCATCTGTAAGTAGAATTTTGATACAGAGTCCGCATTTTTTGGCCTTGATTGTGTCCTCATAGCTTATTATGTGAATGGCAGGTTTGGGCAGCCAATTAAAGTTAACTGGGCATATGCCAGTGGTCAGAGGGAAGACACATCAGGTAGGCCCTTGTATGGTCCTTTTGTATATAAGATAAGATTCTTAAGGGCATGCATTTAATGTTCCGGATGTTCTGCAATTGTAAAGACATATCATTGAAAATGACATTTTTTTGTATATAGGTCATTACAACATATTTGTTGGTGATCTCAGTCCTGAAGTTACTGATGCTATGTTGTTTGCATGTTTCTCTGTTTACCAGAGTTGCTCGTAAGCTTCTCGCTCTAAACAATATCAGATTCATTACACATAATTTGTCCAAGCTTGCTGTTGATGGGTACTAATTTGACATGTTATACTGATTGCAGTGATGCAAGGGTCATGTGGGATCAGAAGACTGGACGTTCTAGAGGGTTTGGATTTGTTTCCTTTAGGAATCAGCAGGTATTATGTTCCTACTCAGGAAATTTAACAGCCACTCGTGCTTATTTTGTTCTGTACTTGTTCTGATAATTAAGTAATTAACCCTCTTATGTTTTATCCAGGATGCTCAAAGTGCAATTAATGACCTAACTGGTAAATGTTTACTTGCTTTATATGGTTTAATTTCTTGCACAACATTTTGAATATACAGTGATGATGAATATTCTTAAATGGTTTCACCAATGTCTTCAAACATCTTAGAACTTCAGCATTTCGTGACTGTTAATTTTCTGTAGTTTACTTAAGTCTACATGTTTGTTCAATTTGACAACAATATACACTTTTCCTTTATTTTCTGCTTTCTATAGTTTACTTAAGTCTACCTGTTTGTTCAATTTGACAACAATATACCCTTTTCCTTTATTTTCTGCTTAGGAAAATGGCTGGGCAACAAACAGATACGTTGTAACTGGGCGACAAAAGGTGCTGGCACTAATGATGACAAGCAGAGTTCAGATGCCAAAAGTGTTGTAGAACTAACTAATGGCTCTTCAGGTGTGTAAATATATGCCAAAGGAAGCTGATACTAGTGATGACTAGCAGAGTCCTACTGATGTTTTTTGGTCTAGCTCTGGATGTGCACTTTAGTACTTACATATATTGGCTTTATTATTGCAGAAGATGGTAAAGAGGTGGCAAATACTGATGCTCCTGAGAACAACCCTCAGTACACAACTGTGTATGTCGGCAATCTTGGTCCGGAGGCAAGAAAATCTTAACTCTGTTATTCGTAGTAGCTGTAGTTCGCATGTTTTTCACCTCCTTTTCTTGCTCTTATGCTTCTGTAGCTATTCGTGGTTCTGGATTTTGGTTTTACTAGGTGGGCTTGGGTACTGTAAGTCTTTAGAAACTGCTTTCACTTGATAAAGTTTTGTAGCTAGATTTAAGCTACCATAACTAGGGGCGCAAATGAATCGAGTTATTCATCAACAGCTCAGACTCGGGTCATTAAAAGCTCGTTCAAACTTTATTAAGAAGCTTCTTTAGCTTAAGAGCCGAGTCGAACATGACCAGTTCAACTTGTTAGGGCTTGCTAATATTCAGCTCGACTCGGCTTAGATTACAATTCTAGTAATGTGCAAGTGGACAGGCTTGGCTTGTTAAAAGTCATTCAAACTTGTGTAATTAGCTAAATGCGCAAGGCTCTTGTTTGAAAAGAAGCTAATTTAGCTTAACTAGCCGAGCTTGAGCATGACCTGTTCAACTCGTTAAGGCTTACTAACATTGGAAACGCTCTGTACTAAATGTGCAGGTTACTCAAATTGACTTGCACCGCCACTTCCATGCTGTTGGTGCTGGAGTAATTGAGGAAGTTCGTGTCCAGCGTGATAAAGGTTTTGGTTTTGTGAGATACAGTAACCATTCTGAGGCGGCGCTGGCTATTCAAATGGGAAATACTCAATCGATGCTTTATGGGAAACCAATTAAGGTATTTTTTTTTGTTATTCTTGGCATTTGTTTTAGATTTTTTAGTTCTTCTGATTTTAAATATAAGATAATACCATGCATGCTGAATTTTTTGTGCCTTCCATCTGTTTTATGTCCAAGTGCATCAAGTAGGTGTCTGCTAATCATCCTAGAGTATTATCAATTTTCTTAAATATTTACATGGTTGTTTGGTGGTCCACGAACTATTATGAACAAGGGTCACCACAAGGACATAGGCAACTGCGTTGCTAGGTTGGCACTCTGCTTGTGCTAATAGTTAAACTGCGGCTAATAATTAAGTTGGACTGGTTGTATAGGTTTTTCTGCCCACAAGCTTCAGATTTTCAGTTTTTGTAATTTAGTAGGTTGATTTCTCTGGTTAATTGACCAAGTGTCACATTGTCATATATACTCGTGTGTGTGTGTGTGTGTGTGTGTTGGTTTTACATGTAGTTGAATTTCTGTCAGATTGTAAGTGGCAGTTATCTTCTTTCCATTGGTGTTGCCTTCAGATTGTTGTTTTCCTCATTAAGCACGCTGTTTCTGCACTTTCTAGCGTTGTAGTTGTGATGATCTCATTGTACAATCCCTTTTTTTGTTTTTTTTTTTTTGGGGGGGGGGGGGGGGGGGGTTGGTGGGGGGGTTGTTCTGTAGTGCTCGTGGGGTAGCAAGCCAACTCCACCTGGAACAAGCTCAAACCCACTTCCCCCACCTGGTCCTGCACCACCTATGCAAGGCCTTTCAGCAGCTGATCTTTTGGCATATGAGCGACAACTGGCAATGAGCAAGATGGGTGGTGGGATCCACCATGCACTGATGCACCCTCAACTGCAGCAGCTTCCAATTAAACAAGGAGGAGGATCTATGGGAATGGCAAGCCAGGCCATATACGATGGTGGTTTCCAGAATGTTGCTGCTGCCCAGCAGCTCATGTATTATCAGTGATGATGACAGATTTTGTGCTTAAATCATGCTTTCTTTGTTCCTGCCTGTGCAGGACTGGTTTGAGTTATTAAACTCGTAGGAGGCTTTTTTTTTTTTTCATGTTTTTATTCTCTTTATGGACTGTTTTGCCCATCCTTTGAATGTTTGCCACATGTATTGATACATATCATGTGTTACTATCTTTTTTATGCCATCCAGGGAGTGTAGTTGGTTGATTTGTCCCACTGAAGTAAATCTTTTTTATTTATTAGTACTATATATTTATAAATCTGGCCTATAATTGTAAGTTTTGTCAGAGTATTGGTCGATCACTTGATCCCTCGCAACATGTTTAAGTAATTCCTTGAAAGTTTGGATCTGAAAGAACAAACTCTGGCTTTGTTTTGAGTTTATGCATGTAAGATTGGACTATCTTGTATTAATTTTTATGTGTGAGCTATTATAAGTGTTTTTAATCTCGAGGATTACAATTTGGTTACTATAAAAGGGAAATTATATAATTCGAAGTTTCTCTGTGCGATGTTACCTTATTTTGAGGTATCAAATAATTTAAATGTAAAAGTAATAGTACATATATAATCTTTTGGACTATTTGAATGATTAAGCAATACTTTATTTTGAGGTATCAAATAATTTTGATATAAAAGTTATAATACATGTATGATCTTTTGAACCAATTGAATGATTAAGAAGCAGTTGGATAATGCATGCATACGCAAATAAGTAAGAAATAGTTCAATCATTCATTTACAAATCGAAACAGTCTAAAAGACTTTGCGAGTCGATTTTAATCTAATGGAGACAATAAGAAATTTGAAATTAGCTTAAACTTAAAACAGATACAAGTCTCCACGTTCTTTAATCAATGGGATAATCTATGCACCAATGATTTGCTCATATTAAATCCAATCTAGGATCAAAGTCTAGTGAAGAGACCCCAAAATTGCTGTGTTTGAAAAACCTTGTTCATTCTTCTGTCAACCAAAACCCATCAAAGAAAAACACAAGGAGCATCATTAAATGACTTGAGGCAACACAGTTGCACAATTTCAACCCTAAAAAAATATATAAATAAAAATGAAAAATACAGTTGCACAAACAATGAAATGATTCCAGAATTGATTCGAACTGATCACTTGCAAGGAGTGAAAACTTCAAAGCAGTCGGTGGTCAGTGGCAGCCCATAGAACAGAAGAATACTAACATTCTCAATAATCTTGATATCATCTTACGAAATAGATAGCTTATGGCTAAAAGACATGTTAGTCTGTTTGTAATCTCGCAATATACTGGTCATAGTACACACCAGCTCGCTCCAAGTACCCAAGTTCGGTATAACAGTCAGCGATTGCTCCATAAGCTTCTGTGTTTCCAGAATCCTCTCCTTCTCTTTTGGTGTTTAATGGCTTCGCGGTACTTCCCTTGCTGTTGCAGTGATGCACGTAAAACACAAATCCGGTCTTCTTTAGACAAACAGCATATCAAAGACACATCATTATTAAGATAATGCATACTTAATATTTTAAATTTTGTAACACAAAAAATGTTACAAAGGATAAGTAGTCATTATTATGATAATGCACAGTCCAAATTTTAGTTTCTTAAAAAAATAATGTTGAAATATGGCATTAGCAAGTGAGATAGATCAGAAACATAATAGAATTCTGACAGCGCAGAAAACATAAATAGACGTGCAATATAGAACTTTGTGTCACTTCCAAATACAGTCTATAGGTCATATTAGGATAATGTATCAATGGGTTAATCCTATCATGACCAGCATGGTCAATATCATTTTTTGCAATCAGAAGAGAGCATGTTCAATCAGACCTAATATCGCTTTTGGATCTCCATAACAGCAAGGAAATAAATGAAAAATAAGAAAATATATGAAGTTTCTCAAATGCCCATCTCACTAATTTTGTTATATTAATCATTTTAAAGAAAATTCATATATTTTTTTCTGATTAATGTCCAGTGAGCTTTTTATATAAATCACTTTTTTTTTTTTATTTTGTAATTTATTATTTTGCTGATTTTTTTATCCATTGAGGGGTTTTTCTTTTTCTCTACTTTTCATTTAATTCTTTCCCTTAATTTTCAATAGAGATAAATAGAGCGTAGAATTATTATAATTCACCGCATGAACTCTATATCTATCACTCTAGCCTATACACAACAGATGTAAGATGATTAAAGAAAGTGAATTGGAAATAAGAAAAACCTTACGATTCTGAGCAAGCTCGAGAGCTGTCTTAAACTCCAGAAATGCCTTCTTTGGGTCTTGATTTCTTAAATAATACTTTCCATTTTTCAGGCAAGAAATTAAGTTGTGCTTCTTTGGATCAACAATAACTTCATTCTCCAGTATCCTTGCACCAATCAGAGCATAACTTAAAGCAGGTGCATAAGACTCAATTTTAGCTTGCCTTCTTAGAGCTGCATTTATCTGGAGCTGCTGTTCATTAACCCGCTTCAGTTCTCCCTTCCTTTGTTGTGCAAGTAATCCTGCAATGCCCCAAATACCAAGTTAATTATAATTGAGTACTATTCCTTTGTCATGATATTTCTTATATGTGAACCATGTTTCATCTACTACAGTGAAAAGATGAAGAAGTGTTCATATCATAAATATATAGTATGGGTCTGATGACTCCTCTAGTAGGTGATCGTGAAGAATAAACAAGGTGACAGGTAAGCAAGTCGACTATCAGTCCTCCACTTGCATCATGGGATAAGCAAAGAGAAAGTTGTCGGGTGGATTCACTTATGAATCTAATAACGCTATTTTGCCAAAGTTTTGACTAGGAATGCAGATCTACTACAGATGACTAAGCACCACAAACTGCAGTTTTAATACAGTTCTCAAACCCCATACCAAACTTTATGGATGAAACTTGCATTTGATATTGTTCTAAAAAAATCAGTTTGAAAAACAAAAAGTCAACCACTAGGCAGCTAGTGAAAAGAAAGGGGTATTATAGTGAAAACAACAGTAGAACTGGTTAGAACTGGTTACATATTCTACATTCAGATGCAATGTCTTCTGTGAGTCCTTATTTCTAATTAGGGGCACATGACAAGAAAAGGGGGGCACACATATCCTAGCCCTAAACCAAATAAAGATTGATCTTTATACCCTAATCATCCAAATCGGAGAGCCCGAATCCGAGAAACATCAAGAAATGGAAGAACCGGAAAACTGATCCACGTGAAGAGGGCCATGGGAGGACTGCCCCCTATGGCAGCCTCTTCTATGGGCGGCTGCCCATGGTGGGCGTGGGTTCCCCGGTGTGTGTCTTCGGGTCCTTCTCGGGTCTTGTGAGGTTATTTCTTGAGGATTGAGGCATTTACATGAGGAAGGTTCCTTATCTCAGAGGGAGTCTTGAGGCCTTGGGAATTGTCTTGACGGTCTTGGATTGGTGGATAGAGTCTAGTGTTGAGGAAGGATTCTTGTGGAGAGAGTGACTATAAGAGGGGAATATTTATATGGGAGTCACATGACCCAAACCCATGAGAATGAACGGTGGGTATTAGAGCCACATAAATGAGGAAGTGACTAAGGGTTGGAGGATAGAGGAAGATGAGGGGAAACCCTATGCCCATCTCAATTCAATTTCCCTTTATGAATTTCTTCTCTTTTTCAATTTGTAGGAACGCTAACCCTTATTTGGCATATTTTATTATGATTTCTATGCCTACATCTTCTTAGTCAAAAGGTAATGAACAAAGTAAAAGGTCGGCATGAATTTGAAGTACCTCACCTCCAACAGCGGCCCCAACAAGGGCTACAAATAGCAGTAACGGCATGTTGAAAACAGATTTATCAGGCTCACATGTTTCAGCCAGGGCTTCAACAGGTGTACTTAACATCAAGGCAGTAGCGACAGTAGGTGCCAATGACTTGGATTGTATCTGCCAAATAGATGCTGGTGAAATTTGAAATCAGCACTAATAAAGCCTACAATCTCATTTAGCATAATATAATCTCATCAAACTCAAAGAACAGAAACCTATAATTCTTGATAACAAAGAAACAGGACATGCTCAGCTAATTTTGTAGAAAATGATGAACAATGAGACAAGCTATTAAAAAAAAAAGGAAGCTAAGATGAATCACAAACACTATTCTCAGATTTCATGAGCTAGAAAGTCATACAATTTGGAGGATTCAACAGACCTCGCACTCTAGTTAAGCTTATGACAGGATAGATTTATGCAACTGTTTCTATCTTGAACCAAGCGTGTGTGTGTGTTTTCTTTTCTCTTGGATTAAGTTTTTATTTTATTATACCATCTTGAAACAAGTATCTCCTCGGAATATGTTTTGTTTTGCAAACTTAGCAATAGTTGCATTGGGTAAGTGTTCTTTAATGTTTATATGAAACTCACCTACTTACACTTTTAAGCCATCCAATAAGAAGTTAAGAACTAATGTAACACATCAAAATGAAACTTGTTTGCCCGAAAACATGAAACTTACATAATTGTTATGTGATTATTGGTATTCGTACCTGATGCACAGAAAAGTGTTCAAGAACAGTTCCATGATATTTCTGAATAAGGGCATCCAAACAAGTTGATTCCTGGGAAGAGGACCTAAGATAATCTGGCTCCGGAAGCACAGTTTTGCTGCGTATGCATGCTCCATGAGTGTTGAATGATCTACTAGAAGTACTTCCAACAAACTTTTTTATTTCTAAGAAAAAAGAAGGCACCTTACCAGATATTAAATAAGTGTTTTCATATAAGAGACATGGTATGATACCTAAACTGGTTTTGCGAAAATGACAAAGGATATAGGCAAAAAAGATAATCTATTCTGAGGTGATAGTAGTGAAGTACGGAACTGAATAAGCAAGTTTTAATGGGTGCATATTGTTTAAGACCCACATCGGGAAGAACCTAAAAGTTAAAACAGTAAACAATTGTTCATAAAGGTAATAAGTATGTATTTATTATTCGATGGCTAAAGACCGAGTCCTCAATGCCATTGTGTTATTGAACATCCTGATGCATCTCCCCCACAAGTCCACAACAATAATTTGTCAATTTCAGTTGCAATTTTAGTTAGTAATAATTATTCCTAAAAGACATTCTCATAAATGTAGCTCTCTCTCCTTCACTATACCATCTCACTCCTTGAACAGTTCCTCTTATTTATTTATTTTTTTTGTTTTAGAAGCCCCATTCCTTGAACATTTCCTTTCCTATTAATTTTTCTTAACAGTCATAAGCGATTTGTGGAAATTCATTTGAACAAAATTCATTTTCTTCTACTTGACTTCCATAGCTCAGGGTTTTTGAAATTAGAGAAATATGCTTCGTAGTAAGTTTTGCAAATAAACATTCATACAGGTTTGAATTGGACCCTCATTTAAGTGTAGCTATTATATCTAGAGGACTACATCAATAAAGGACTAAGATCATATGAAAGTTTTAGGGTAAGCACGAAGCAGCAATCAGCACTAAATATCTTCAAATCTCTATTGTATTTTAGTTATTTATTTAATTCAATATTAGCAATACTAACAGAAATTGGAAAGTAATACAATTATACAAGCAATTAAGTAAATAAGCAGAAAGTAACTATATTTTGTTCGAAACGAAACAAGGAATTAATTAGAAATATAACATTTCTCATTGAAAGAGAAAGAGCGCACACTGACCAGAGGCATGAGGCTCGCCGGATAGCTGATCAGTTCGCCGGGCGGAGTTATGTCGGGGAAGAATGTAGGAGAACCGGACTAGGACCACCATTTTGGATAAGTCGGTAAATGCTAGTTTTTCAGTGGGTTACTATTACGCCAGGAAAACATGAAGGTGCATGTTTGTGTGTGAGGATATTGCTATCCCACGCCAGGTTTTGCAGTAACCTACGGATTATGGGCACTTCACTCTTAATAAAATTAATCATAATTTCGACATTTTGCCTCCATATTCAGTAGGGGCAAACATCGAGAAGTAAGAATAAAAAAAGTTTAGTGCCACTAAACAAGGGAGTAATCATCAGTAAAAAAAGTTTAGTGCCGCCGAGTAATCACCAGCGGTCATTTGGTTCAATGGCATTAGCTTTTGACTTCCATAAAGGTTGATTTACAAAATTTTCTTGTACAACTGCGTTACAAGATTTTTTTGTACGAGTGCATACATTGTCTTTTATAAATTTATAGGACAGTCAACTGTTAGGGTTGACTCTGTAAGTACAAAAAAATAAAAATAAAAATAAAATAATCAACAAATTTTTAAAATACAAAAGAGGTCTCAACAATTAAAAATTTAAAACTAATAAAAAATAAACGCTTAATTATTCTTTTTGGCAAGAAACTTAAAATTTTGAACTTATTGTCAAAATGTCACCAAAATCACAACTTTAATCTAACAATAAAATATTTTGGCATTCTACAAAGCCAATCTTCATCATTTCTTATGACACCTTCTCCCATTCGTCCTCTTTGAAATCCTTCTCATTGGAAACCTGCAAGTAAAAGCATGATCTGATAACATATTCAAGAAGGTTTAAATTAAAAGAAAATAGTAAATACCATGTTCTAATAACAAACATCTACCTTGTGTTGGTTGAAGCATTTCATTCTTTCACATGATTCCTTTTAACTTCTCCTTGTGTACTAGTTGTTGAATCTCCCCTTTCACATAATGTCAGAATCTTTGGTGTCTCTTTTTCATCATTTCAGAACTGTAATATATATATATGTATATGATTTAGGTTAATTATATGCTACACAGAACGCGGCAGCAGATATATATGATGAGTTTATTATAGCAATACCATACCATACCATACGTCTGACTGAAAGTAAATTTCATGGTCTGTCGAAAGACCAGGTATGGCATCCAACAAATTAAGAATTGGCCTCCTTTTGCCTTGCACGCTTTTACGTAAATTGTAACAATCTTTTTGAAACCAGAATTGCGACCATATTTTGGGCGCATTAGCTTCTAATTTGTACAGGTACGTACTTGAGGTAAATAATGTAATGTGGCAAACCGTTAATTAGCATACATCGATCATCGTCTAAGTAATAATTCCATTGTCAAAAAGTAATGCATGAATATAACAAATTAGATCATTTTTCTGATTTGTTTGTGCTGCGTATTCCAAATTTGATTAGACACATTCATCTTTTAAAAATGAGACACGCCAAGCACACTAATATTTTTAAACAAAGCGATATTATTTTGTTAGAATTTTTTGCAACAAAACGATGCCGTTTTGTTGCAAATTAATGTTGATCCTACGAGATACATTATATTGCTCTTGTCCCGACTAGTTCATAATATTGCAATGGAAGATTAGTTAATTAAGCATGGGGTTGTACGTACCTTGATAAAATTGCTCTTGTTCGTATAATTGTGTAAATCGTCGTTCACTTCCGGTGTAACAGCTTGAGGGTGGCAGCACAAGAACAACCCATCTATAGTAGCCGGTATTATTTGCTGGTAAGACATCTCCAACTGTCAGATCATCCTACGTCTATACTCAACTTCAAGTGGTCAACTTACTTTAGGAGGTGGGTGGAATAGAAGTTGTTTTTTTTTTTTTTTTTTCTTGTCCACTAGACTCTACACAATGCATAGCAACAGCTCGAGAATTAATACTTTAGCAAGTCTCGTTTGACATGAATGCGAGAAGAAGAAAATCACGACCAGTTAAGGTAAAGTTCAGAAAACTTATATTTGTAGACATACCCACGCAGATCTATGTATATACAGAATCTCTATATGATTTATCATTTCTACGAATTTCTTCAAGCTAAGGAACCAAATTGTGTCGACAACTTCACGATGAGTAAGTCCAAAGCAAACCTTAGATTTACCTGAAATATTTGTCGAAAGTAATTAAGTTGGGATTTAGCTTACCCAGGTAACTGAATGAATGTAAATTTGGGGGATCAATATTGGCTTTCATAAGTCTGTAATGATGTATGCCAAGTCTCTCCTTAAGAAACGACTTGAAATCGTAAGTGTCCATGTATCACAAGCATGTAAGTGCAAATGCTCAAGGAGAGGAAAGTTGGATAATAAAACTGTGAAACCGCAAGGATCCAACTTCGAAGTTGGATAACCGTAATCCTCTTTAAGTTTCGACAAGCACCTATTTGCATAACTGGTAGTCTTCCCATGCCACAATTTAACTCGAAATAATCATGAAGATTTGGTGCTACAATTTCAATCGCCTGAAGTTCACTGTCAACAAGGTCAATACCAAGAGTCGTAAGCTTATGAAAATCCAAGATATCTGATTTTTTTGACGTCCAAGTACACCCTCTTAAATAGATTTTCTCAAGGAGATGAAAATTGGAGACAAGGTCAAGAACCCACTTGTTATCAACGATGTCAAAGTTGGATAAAAGAAATGTACTTAAATTAGGACATGGAAGCAATTTGATAACTGGCATGTGTTGTCTATCAGAATTAGTGTAGAGAAAGCAACTAAGACTTGAAGCTTTAATGTCAATGGTCTCAAGTCCAATTTCCTTTAGGGACACCTCAAGAGTCTTGAGCTTATCAAGATCAAAGATTTGCAATTTTTTGAATCCCCAGCAATTATCTCACAATGAGATCCTCAAGTAAAGGACAGCTAGAGATCAAACACTTGACCATATTCTTGTCTACCATGAGACAATTCAGAGACAATCATACCAACAAATGAAACTTTACGCCACTAGCTCGTTATGAATAATGGTTCTACGTTACATTGACCTACTAAACTCACACATGTCAGCGATCCGGCAGAGGACAGTGTTTGAGGCAAGCTATAGCGCTGGTCTTTTTGGGTTTCGGTGTCTGGAGTATCTACTAAAGTAATTGGTTCAAGTACTCCCTGTTTGAGCTCCTCGACATTATTCTCAACAGCCAAATCAATACATTTGTTAACAGGAGAAGTGACTCTAGAATCTACCATAGTGATATAGACTAAACTTTTGCTCTCGCTCGCAGAATCTCTAAAGCGAGTCCTCAACATATTTCAGGAAATTCTCCCTATTCTTCTCTCTAACATTATCAACATGGCCTACAAACCGTAACTTATCGTCAAAGAGGACTTCATCGAAATCCAAAATAGGAAATGAAGTGCAGAGGTTAAACCATTGCTTGGACAAGAGACTGACATTAACAACATCAGCCGGGGAATCAAGAAAAGACAGGATATCATGAACAATAAACTCTCAGGTAAGGTACAGATCCTATCAACACCATCGTTATCATCTTTATTTTCAGACATTCTGAAACAAACCTTTATCCGCTGTGACGTATTAAAAAATATATATATAAAGGAAAAAAAGAAAAAGCAGGTGTTAGCATTCGTCAGTTCTTATGCATTACGTAAATCCAAAATCATTAGATGAAACGAGAAGAATTAAGACAAACAATACTAATGTATGTTGAGTTTGGTTTTTATTCATCGAGTAAAATAAGTAAAATAAAATTTTATATTAAAATTGAGTAATAGTCGGAATAAAATATTTTATTAGTTTTAAAAAAAATTTAAAAATAAAGAGGACGAGAAAATAAAAAGTAAATGTCCATCATTCTTGGAAAATGTGAAAATGTGATTTTCATTCATTCTATTTATTTTTACATTTTTAATTTAAATTATATGACTATTTTATTCCAAGACCATTTATTTTTAATATAAAATTTTATTTTATTTCTTTTGAAAAGAATAAGAATCAAACGATTATTACCTCTACCGACCGTAACTTAGCGCGCAGCTCAAAACCCTAGGTAGCTAGCCGCCTTTAAACAAATGTATAGAATTAGGGCAATGCTACATTGCTACGTACCTCCTCCCGCCATATATACAATTTTTTTTTTTGTGCATATGAACAGATGATACAATAATTAAAAATTAATATATTATCAATATTAATTAAATATTAATTATAATATAAACAGATGATACAATAATTAAAAATTAGAATAAATTAAAATTTGATTTTATCAAAATTGTATCGTTTCACCTCAAATTTAAAAATCAACTATAAACTATTCAAATTTTTAAAATTAAATATATATTTTTTTAGTCTCAAATCGTTATAACACTATTAATTTAAAAAATAAAATAATTGTTATATATATATTTATATATATATATATATATATAATAGTTGACCAAGTGAATTAATAGCAACAATTCAAATGACGTCGTATCGGCTGCCGATTTCGGTCATCGGAAATCTCCTGGCCAGAGCTTAATCGAAAATTTCAAAGATTCAGAGCTTGGATCATCGACTGATAGGAGGAGAGTAAGTTTCAAATTGAAGGCACTCGACACGGTGCTGGAAAAAGACCCTATTTTGAGACAAGGGTTGAAGGAGAAAGAAGAGGCGAAGCCATGGAATTTGAGGTCTCGATCAGCTGCTTGCAATGGTGGTGGGGTTGAAGTTGTGAAACCTAACTATTCGCCGTTGAGAAAGGATGTAGGAGCCAAATCGAAGTGTGGTGAGAAGAGGGAGAGAGCCAAGTTCTCTGTTTCTCTTAATCGTCAAAAGATTGAGGAAGACTTCAGGGCCATCACAGGGCATAGATTGCCACGTAGACCCAAGAAACGCCCCAAGAATGTTCAGAAGACTTTGGATGTAAGTAAATTAAATTATTTAAGTCTTAAATTTATTTCATTGAATTGTGATTTATGTTTTGTAATTGTATGGAGGTGGGGCGATGTTAGTAGGGAGGTGCAAATCTTGAATGTTGGCTTATGTTAGTATCAAACAATTCACAGTCTATTTGAGCACTCTGCGATTGCAAATTTGGATTCTTTTATGTTTTGGTGGCTTCAACATATTTCCAGACTGTTTACTGCTGCTGGGGAGGTATTGGTCGAATTGTATTTGGTACGAGTTCCAGCATGACTCGGCCGAGTCGAGTGGGGGAGAAACGAATTGGTACGTCGGAGGTAGTCGGATTGCACTAGGCGGAGGCCTTGGAGGATGAAGCCGCACTGGCTGGCGACGTCGCCGGCTGCCGGTTTGGAGCCGGCCGCGAGGCGGCTGAGAACGGTGAAGTCGAGAGGGCATGGAACGGTGCCGTTTCTGGTGGATTGCGATGAGGAGAGAGAAAAGAAAGTGACGAAGAAAGTGGGGGTAAGATATTTGAAGTACTATTATTTCAATTTTGAATGGTGCTGCGACAATACACTTGTTTTCTGACGAGTTTATTATATTTATTGTTAAAAATGGATGAAAATGAAAGAGTTTGTCTGAAAATCTGGGGTGGTCAATAATTGATTTTTAGGCTTGAGGTGGGGCGATACAATTTTGGTGAAATTATAAATAGTAAATTATAATTTACTCTAAAAATTAATATATTATCTATATCAATGAAATATCAATCAATTAACAAATACTATGTACGTACATTTTAAAATTAGAAATTATTATTCTTTTATTGTATTTTTCAAATTAAATATAAATTTCTAATTTAATAGAATAAAATACTATAATATTCATATTTTCTTTTCATTATAAATAAATATAAAACATTTCATATCATATCTAAAAACACTATAATTTTAAGAAAATCTATTTTTTGGAAGTTTTTTTTATAAAAAACAATATATTTATGAAATAATTATTTTAAAAAATATCATTAATTTTAAAACGCATGAATTATCAATTAATCAATATCAATGTTATATATAAAATCATGATTAGACACATAATTTGATTTTGTTCCCTCGAGATTCATTCCCCTACTGATTGGACAAAATAATTATCATGTCCTATCAAGAAAACGGATTTGGCTATCCTCTATTTCGCGTTTTACATAATTTTACGTAATACACCATTAAATATATAGTTTTTGATATAATATTTTAGATCAAAATATATTATTTTATTTATAAAAATGAGTTGTATTATCGTTTCAAAAATAAAAATAATTCGATATTTTTTCACCGTTAGATGAATATATGTATTTTTAATCAAAATTTTAATGGCTTAAAATATCTATCAAGACGTAACTGTAAGAATACATTTAATAATTCTAACTCTTTTTTGTAAGGTCGATCTTTATATCATGAACTATCGGTAAACATATTTGGATCATTATAAATAATAATGTTAATACATATTTAGTAATGTATTGCATAAAATTGCGTAAAATTAAAGTGCATCAGAGGAGCCAAATCTCAATAAAATTATTATAGGTTCTTATAAAAATCAATCAATACTTATATTATAGAATTGTATTGGAATATCTATTCTAAAATCATTTTAAAGGTGTCGCTCTCTATATATATTATTTGACGGATTTGATATCATTTTTTTATTTTTGGTGTCATCTCAAAGGTCATAACCATAAATAATACAAATTGAACTAATTAAAAGAAATTGTATTCCATTTCAAATTCTTACTACTATAAATATTTTATTATCATACTCGTAAATTAACCACGTATGAGGGTAATTAGTAAACCAAGTTTACTACGCTTAGTTATTTTCTTAAAAAATATAAGTTAGTTTTCAACAATAACATTTTAAACTACATATCACTACACATGAAAAAACATTCAAAAAAACTAATTATTACAACAATATTTAAAAATTAATTACTTTTATGATTAACAACTAAAAATATTTTCTTATAAAATTAGCAACAACAAATTTATACACAATATTGATTAACGAACAAAATTTTAACTTTATTTTCTAATTATAAATAACCAACATATGCTAATTTTTTTTTTATTATCTTAGTGTATTTTTAATATCTCTACATACTAGTAGGGATGTAAATCAGTCGAATCGAGTTGAGTATTGACGTACTTATATTCTACTTGTATAATTTTTTGAGTTTGAAATAAATTTTTTGTATGTCTCATTTAACTATCAAATTAAGTCGAATCAAGTACGAATATAAATCAAGGCCGAGTAGTTTAAAGTTTTTAAGTGAGTAATATCGACATCAATAGAAACAAATGATTTTATATGGTTCGAATAATTAATTGAACTTAAAAATATGATCTATTCTATTAATTAATATTTTGAATCGATTCAGAATTGTTTGGTTTTATTTACAGTCTTATATACTAATTTGAGTACCCTCTCTATCCCGTAAAATTTCATGTAGTTTCAATTTTTTGATCAAATAGATCATTTTTAAATTAAAATTATTACTATTTCATACATATATAAATGATGAGACTATAATCATAAGAAACAATATCAAATAGTAGTATAGCACTACTAGATCTAATGTTTATTTGAATGATTAAATATATAAGATTAATTATTAATTATAAAATTACTGAATTTGATAAAAAAATAATATTCAAACTAAACCAATTTTTATGAGAAGAAATGAATATTATTTTCTAAGTTCAACTTTTAACGTTCTTTTATATACATTATTCTTACCAAAAACTAGAATCATATTTCTAATAATTTTTACCATAAATCAAAGTATATACGCTAGTAAACAAAAGAATAATTAGTTAACCAAATTTATATATTATACAAAATTTTCATATTAAAATATATACCGTTACACATGGTAACATTAAATTGTTAAAATCTTAACTACGTACAACAACACTAGATTATGAGTCTACGCGAGGCGCGGGTGATCTAGATACCAGTATAGTATTCATTAAATTATATTTTTAATTTTATAAGTTATTAGTCGCTTAAAAAAATAATAACTATTTTTTTCACTAATTAAATTTGTATATTTCTCAATTATTATATTAAAATAATATTATTTTGGGATTGTGTAGTTAGACTCAGAGATTACTATATGAATTTATTGTTGCTATTTTTCTAAAAATATGATTTGTTACTTAATTATAATAATTATTCTATACATATTTTAATTTTTAATAAACATTTTGAATTATCTAATCATGTAGTATATTGTGCAAAATGATTGACGATTTAATTATTCTCTAGTGTAATGCTATAAATTTAAATGACTATCGTAAAAAATTGTTGTTGTTAATTTTTTTACTAAATTAAAAAGAAAATGAAATAGGATGTGATTATTGTAACGGGATTCCATTTCATTTTTTTGAATTATTTGATATTGTCATGTGTTGTGATATATATTTTTACAAGATTGCTGAAAAAATAATTGTTCTTAAATTTTATAAGAATATATAATTATAATAATAAATTCAGTAGTAGAATAACAGTTAAAAAAATTAATATGATATTTATTACTTTTGTAAGAATATTAACTTTAATCTGACACTAACTAAATTAAACATATATCTAGGAAAAAGAAGTTAATTGCTTTGTAAAAAAAAAGAAAGAAAAAAAAAAAGAGTTATGGTAGAGATTATGAATTAATGGCAATTGAATTTTGATGTATGTTAAAAAGATAATTCTGGTAATAAGAATATTAATTATAAAATTATGTGCTATTTTGAAATTTGAGGTCAACAAGGACTCTATCACACATTAATTATTTATCTTTTATATTTTCGACCTTAGGTGGACTGAAGTTGTTTGTGTTTTTGAATATGTCAAACATACAAAATTTGAAGATTCAACAGTTTTTTTTAATTTTTTTTTTAATCCCAATGTCCCAGTGTAAATATACATATCTGAACTAATTAAAAAGAATCATATTAAAATTCAAATTCTTATTATTACAATTTTTTCTTACTCTAAACTATTTTTTTAGGTGCAAATACTCTAAACTAATTGTAGTACAATTCATATTGTTTTTCTACAAATATTTTCTTACCATAAATTGGAATGATATTACAATTAACTCATATTGTTTTTTGCTACAATTATTTTCTTATTCTAAATTAATCATAATACCATATCATACATTGCAGTTAATAATCTCAACTACAAATCATATACGAAATCTAAAAACATTAGTTTCTACGATAATAATGCGTAGTATTTTGAAATATATACCAAATATACTCATTACACATAAAAATAATTAGTTAACAAACTTTACAATCCTAAATTTAATAATTTTCTATAATTAGAATACCTAAAACATTAATTTTGTAAAGTAATGTTTTTAGATATACACTATACGCATGCTACTAAATCTATATTATATGTTTCAAAACAAAATATATATTATAATTATAAATAATGAATATATGTGAGAAAATATTTTTGTTATCTAATTATGTTTTAGATCTCTCTCTATATTATTTGTCAAGTTCAATTTTTAAAATAAGTTTACCCGGATTTCTTCATACCTGATACTGGATTTATATTGTAATTAATAATCTACACAAAAAATTATATATGCCACTACACAACTACAAAAGGCAAACACTAAATCATTCATAATGTTAAATGTAAAAATATGTACTGAATATTTATCTTATGATTAATAAATATACATATAAATATAATTATTTAAACAATTTTATTATAAATAACTAAAATTTATAAATAAAGAAAATACTGTGTATTATCTAAGTATATTCTACTCCATTCGTCTTAGGAAGATTGTAACAGTTATGTGACACAAATTTTAAAATGTATGAAAGATAGATTTAAATATTTTATAATCATCAATATTTTCCATAATTCATTGTAGAATTTCTCCATGAAGATTGTCAACGATATATGCCATGTTGATGAGGTTGAGGGGCGGTTTTGTAGTCGAGTTCCATGATGAGTTTCTTGTGTCCCAGGCGAGTTGAGGGCCTCGTCTCACAGCTACAAGTTCTGCAGCCGTATTGGTGCATACGGCTAGGTGCTCTCTAAAACCAGTCGGCCATTCTTGTTTGTCCTTCATTCATCTTCATCTTCATTTCACTTACACATCGCAGTAACAAAGCATCCGTATGAGATGGGTTAACTTTGTCATTCCATTGGAATCCTTTCAGCCCCACTTACACAATATATTGAGTTGTTGCTGCTTTTATTTCCTGTTGAAGTTGCTTCGTTGACATGTTCGCCTAGAGATGAAAAACATCTTTCGGATTTCTCTTATATTTTGCCGTCAGCAGGTTGAAAAGAAGAAGAAGAAGAAGAAGATAAGAATCAAGATTCATGCCACTGTTTTTTTTTATAATTATTTTTTAAAAGTAATCAATAAAACATGGAGTAAAATAACCTTGAAAAAAGAATATTTAAAAAAAAAATAATCTTGAGACTTACACCTTATCTTACACATATAATCAACAGTTACAACCAATCTTGAGGTATATCCTCAATAATACCTTGGCATGGTCCCCAAAACCTTCACCTCACTGTCAAGGAGCCAAGATCACAACTTCAATACACAATCAAATATTTTCGTATTCATTTGTCATTCTCTTCTCTGTACATTTTTCCGTACAAAACCTGCGAGGGAAGCATGGCCTAATAGATTCAAGGATGTTTAAATTAAAGGGAAATGGTCGATGCGATGGTCTAGTTACAAGAATCTACCTTGTATTAGTTATGAAACATTTCCTTATTTTACATGTTTTTTTTTATCCTCTCATGTGATTTGTGCATCCTTGAGAATCTCTGTTGAATTAACTTTTTCACATAATGCCGCAAACGTTTGGCAAGATTATCACCGCAACTGTTATCACTACTTCTGTGTTGTCTCGTTGAACATTTTTTCATTTCAAACCTGTAAGCAAAGACAATATAATATGATCTGATGTTATATGCTGAAGGAAGATAACTGGTATGTTTTACTTAGAGCAAGAACATACCATGCATTTGATTTAAATGCAAGGTAAATGTCTTGGTCTGCCGAAAGAGTTGACATTGCATCTAACAAAGCATCCAAGAGAATAGGCCTCCTTTCACCTCCCGTACGTTCTTTTATGTATCTCAATTGTAATGTAGCTTCCATGATGGCACAAATGTTCAGCACAGTTGGCACAAAAACTGCGACTCTCTTCTTGGTACATTAGCTTCTGGAACAGGTACTTCAGGTAATTAAAGTAATGTTAGCATACATGGTGTATTTCCTTTATCAAAAGGTAATGTATGGGAATCACAAGCTAGACTATTTTTCTGAATTGATCTTTAAAAATATCTTTATTAAAATAATCCATTTGTTCCACAAAATAAGTACCATTTCTCAAATTTTTTTTTTGTTTCACAAAAAATCTCAATTCTACTGGATGAGAGTATTAAATGACACAATCTCCTCTACTTCATTACAACAATTAGATTATTCATATCACTAGATAAACTTTCATTAGCTTAGGGATAAACATGAAATGAAAATATACGAATAATATCTACAAAATTTTCAAATGGAGTTCTTTTTGGGGAGTGGAGGGTTAGTAAAGCATTGGGTTGTACCTTGATAAAATCACTCTTATACTCAAAATTGAGAAAAGTGTCATTCACTGCCAGTGCTTGGGGCTGGCAGCACCCGATCAAACCAGCCTTATGCTTTGCTGACAAGCTATATGGTGACAAATAGTCCACCCTTAACCTCAAGTGGTCATGTTTATGACATGGAGGCAATGGAACAAGTCTTAATACTTTTTCGTTTACTGAATACTATACAATGCATAGAAACAGAGTGAGTAATATAGAATGTCTCATTTGACATAATTGTAAAAAAAAAAAAAAAAATCATAAATGTAGAAAAGGAAAATCATAAATGTTTAGATGTACCCTCCCAGATATATGTACATCCAGAACTTCTACATGATTTATCCTCAAGAGATGAAATCAATGTGTGTCGACATCTCCAGGATGAGTAATTCCAACCAGAAGAACCTCATATTTGCCGGAAATACGGGTTGAAAGTAAGTCTGGAATCAGCTTACCTGCATAGCTAAATGAAAATAAATTTGGGGTATCAATATTGGCTTCGACAAGGCTACAATTATGTATGAGAAGTCTCCTCAACAAACTACTCAAAATCGCAATCCCTTCCAACATATCACAAGTATGTAAAATCCTCAAGGAGGGGAAAACTGGATAGGAAGCCGCCAAACCACGTGCTGTTGTAAAAATCTAATCTTCTCAAACGTTGAACAGCATACATCTCAGTACCGCTCTTTATATAATAACTCGAAAGCAAAATCACTTCCAACATCTCACAATCATAGAACTTCAGGTCCTCAAGGAGGGGAAAATTGGATATGAAGTTGTGAAACCACCTGCTTTGAGCTACAGTGCCGGGTAAATATAATGCTCATAGGTTTCTACAAGCATTCATCTGAATGAATCATAGTTCTCGTTCCTCATAACACTACGATGAAGATTTGACGCTTCAATGTGGATAGTATCCAGTTCACTATTAGAAAGGTAAATGTCCAGAGTCCTGAGCTTTTGAAGACCCGGGTCTGCAAATTGTTTGACCTCCAGCACCCATAAAAATAGAGTTCCTCAAGGAGAGGAAAATTTGATATAAGGTCAAGAAACCACTTGCCATCAACGTCATAATTGGATAAAAATAATGCTCTCAAATTATGACAAGCACACGTGTTGATACATGGCATTTGCTCTCTCTCCACACTAGTGTACCGAACGTTACCAAGACTTGAAGCTTGAATTTCAATAGCCTTGGGTCCGGTTATCCTATGAATGACCTCAAGAGTCTTGAGCTTGTGTAGACCAGAGATTTGCAAATTTGTCGATCCCCAGCAATATTTGAAAATGAGATCCTCAATTAAAGGGCAGCAAAAGATCAGACACTCGACCATATGCTCGTCTATCATGAGAAATTCGAGAGACACCGTACGCAAAGAATTAAACTTTACACCATTCATTTTGAATAGGTCATATATATATAAAAGGAGAATTATTACGACCAATTATGTTTGCAGAAAGCGCAAGATGTTAGGCGGACATTTACTCAGCAGCTCACATTAACCCTCGTAGCTGCCGGGCATTTTGATGTGCATTTGATTTGTACCCCTTTTTCTCAAAAATGCCCTTTCTAATTTTAGTAACTATGACGGTATTTCTGTCATTTCCTTGTCTACGTAGCAGAACTATTATTCGCCTGTTTAATTAATTATAATTTATTTTAAAAAATTAATTATTTTTATTAATTTTTAAAAAATTATAAATTAAAAACTCATTTAGTACAACTTATTTCAAAACACTTTATAAATTATTTAATAATCAAATTATTATTGAATAAGTGATTAATTATGTTTGATTAATTTTTTTAAAACAAATTATTATCAGAACAAGTTAAATTATTGTTTGACAAATAATCTAAAATTTTAAATTATTTTAAAATTCATTCCCAAAACACCCTTATGTTATTAAAACAGTACTACTTGTCCGATACTTCCATTTAGATTACACAACTTGTACAAAAACAACATTATCTAACATTAAATCATCAAAATTTTCATTCACGTTACAATATTTCAACCTTACGAGCTATTTTTTAATTGTTTTTCATATAACCATACAATACCCAGGAACCATGGGGTAATTGGAATGACCCCAATCATTCTTGATGTTGTGAAGGTCGGAGTGGCAACAATTCTTGATCTTAGCTACATTTTTCACCAGCAAAAAGAATAACATAAAAATTTGGTGCTCTTAGATTTCTGATACTGTACAGATAACAACATATAATGCACATTGGTTTACTTGAAAAAAGGAAATTAACAAATAAAAAAAAATAAAAATAACATTTTGCACGCCATGATTGCTTTGTGCAGATCTTTCTTGCACAATATTGTTCTTACTTTGTCAATTTGGAGCTGCCTACTTTAACCTTGTTCTTCCAACAATACGACATTGGACCATTTCGAGGACAGCATTGCTCCTGCTTCGTCTCGACTTCATCCCTCTACACTTGTTCTTTTACATAAATGCTAGAGGCTGATAGATATTTAGTCTAGTTCATGAAATTGTCACCTTCCAACATCCGGAGTACCTATACGTCCAAGATACAAATAAATGATCAAAAGCCCACTAGTACGCATTTATTTGTGACATGTTGATCTTTTTTAGCAGAATATTCAAGTAAAATGGTCTGGGGCATAATCGGAAGAATTTGGATCCTGTGCTAAAAGAGAAACATTAAAAGACTATTTTCGTAGCACCATCAATTTTCACATATTTATTTGGGAGAACTAGTTAGTATGTACATATACCGATAATATATTTTTAAAGATGAGTTTAAATGCCAACCTGAGACATGTGAGGCCTTGAATGAGGATCCCGTTGAATGCACAAGGAAGCACAATTTACCATGCACGAAAGTTCTTGCTCCGAATAGCTGTTTCTCAAGCTTGGATCAATCAGTTCTCCAATGGTATTCTCTTCCAATAGAGGTTGTGCCTGCTTAAAATCAAACAAAATATCTTTAGTTTTTAATTATTTTCATCAAAGCACACCCATAAAGGAACAGGTCAATAAGTTGTAGACGATTTGATTTCTATCCTGACCGATACCGTGTTTCTCTACATGTATGCGTAGAATAGCAACTAATAATTCCGCATTTCCCCCCAATTAAGAACCTATCGATTTCCACACGTAAAATTTACAGAGTTCTAAATTTGAGTTCTTTAAAACAAGGGCATTGGGTTTATGTTGGTCAAAGTTAACAACTGAAGTCGCAAAATTTTGTGATAGCCAGAAAAAGAACCGTGTCATCGAGCCTCATTTCCTGCCACCAAATCCTGGTAGACATGTGGACTACTCTGGCGGCAGGGGCTCAAATTCGATTATGATGTCTTTGTGAAACATAGTATCATCCTTAGCTTGTATTTCACCTCCAAAGAAAATGCTCCATGTTCCACAAAATGAATCACATTTCTCAAAAGAAAAAAAAATCGACAAACAGAATCTCATTTCCAATGATTGTACTTTAAGTTAAACATCACAATTTCACTATCATGCCTCCATCACTAACTAAACAATCCTTACATTTAGAGTTAAAGTTGGAATAAGTTTGTATTCTTTTCGTGTAAACTTCAGTCTGATCAATGTAAATCGATATATAAATAAAGAGTAAATATTAACTCGTTGCATATTAAATATATATACACACACAGAGACATATATACATCCGTCAGAACAAAAGAAACTATTAAAGAAGAAGAAACAAAAAGCATTTATCGGTGACAGCGGGGATTTTCCGGTGCTTGTGGAACGGAGGTTGCAATGCCAGGTAGACTAACTAGTATTTGATTTCCGCATGGGTCAAAACTTAAATAGAAACATCGAGAATCTGATACTTGGATCAAACTGGGGTTGATTGCATTGAGCCCTAATTGCTTATATGGCAACTGTTGTGATCAAAATTCAGAGACGTAAGACTAAAAGAAAGTTCAGCTAGAAATCAGCACTTTGAAAGAGAAATTACAGAAAATTGAAAGATTGAAACTTCAATAACAATCTCAACAGATGACTCCAAGTGATCAATAATACTTCAATAACAAGAAAGATTGAAACTTTGCAGTAAATATCGAATCTTACCACTACAATCTTACCACTTCAATAACAAAAAATACAGATTTTATAAAAAGATAATTAAATCGGAGGACAAAAGATCGACAACAAACGGAAAATTATGGCAGAAATTATGGCTCACCTTGAAGTGGAACAATCGCTCACTGGTTATGCTGGTCTGAATCGGAGGACAAGAGATCGAAACCAAACCCTGCTACTGGTGGTTATGCTGCCCTGAATGGGAGGAGACGAGCAGGTACTCGGGTGCGGCGATGAGAGAAAGGGGTACTCGGATGAGAGAAAGGGAAAATGCAGAGGAAATGAGAGAGAGGAAATGAGACCGTTGAAAGGCAACTGGATCAATCTTAATTTGGTAGTAGGAAGATATTTTCAGTTAAAAATATATAGAAGTCAAATTTAAGCCGAAGGAAATTAATTTTTTTGATAAATTATTAATTGTTTGGAGTTGTATAATTAAAAATAAATTATTGATAAAAATTAAATTAAATTAAGTTAAATTATTTGTTAAAATTTCAAAAAATTATAAGTGGTAACAATAAATTAAATCAAACAATGTCTAAATATAATTTATATTGTTAATTTATTTTTAAAAATTAATTAATATATATTTTTTTTATAAATTATAATTTTTTTTTATTAAAAAATAAATTTTAATACCTATCGTGCCAGGCTAAAGTCTTCTGGCTTCTTGTACTTGTACCCTTTTGTTTCTGTTGAAAAACCTGTGAGCAATTCTGAAGAGCTTCAAACTAAAAATTGAAAGTTCGCAAAAGTGACTGAAAATGGGGATTTCGTTTAAGGTGTCGAAGAAAGGTACCAGATTTAACCGGAAGCCAAAACAATCCGATACCTCAATTGTAGAAGATGACGAGGACGTGGATGCTCCGAAAGAAAGTGGCCCAATTAACGAATCTACTCGTAAACTCCTGGTAATTTCCCCTTTCTTTTGTTTATTAGTCTTTGAATTACCAATCTGTTTGATATGTCGAAAATGTAAGAAACGAAATAATTTCAATCTCAATTATGTGAATAACATACTGGGCTTGATCTGCTAGTATGAATTCGATTTTTAATTCGAATTACGTCAACCTTTTTCTGTTTCTGTTTCTTAAGCTGCTAAATTGGCTTGTTAGGAGTTTTCATTCATTGAATTTGTTATCTTCTAATTGAAATTTTCAATGATGATTGGATAAAGCTTGAAGCTTGATGCTTTTCAGTCAGTCTCTACCTCTCTCTTATTGCACATAAAACCAAAAAGAATCGAAAATAAGACAATTTTTTCTATTGAGGTTTATTTAGGCAGATTCTTTTCTGTTTTTTCTGACATTCGTTCTCAGATCTATATGAGTTAACCTGATTGGTTGTTGGGATGTTACAATGAAGTAAGAAAGTTAATGCTGTATCTAAATTTGCACCCTACGCCACCCCTTCTCTTGTAATCTGTATGTTTTTCTAATCAAACCTGTGGGAAATCAGTTTGGCTTTAATGAGAAATGAGCTTTCCTCTACTTTCTGACAATTTGTTACAGATTTAGTTGGTTGAATGAAATGAAAGAGAATATTTGGACATTGGAACTATTTCTGATATTTTTGTTCTTTATCATCTTTATTCTGTACTGCCTGCCTGTTTCATTTGTTTCCTTTTTACTTATAATTAGTCTAGACACTTTTTAATAAGGCCATACATGAGTTAGCTTTCTTGTTAAAAACTATTGATAACATAATTTGGCTGGCCTTGATTATCCACTATTTGGTGATATAGGCTTATGTTTCTGAGGCAAATGACGATTTTCCTGGAATATCAGGTATCGTAAAATCTTCTGAAGGAATTTTTATATTATAGATAGCAGAAGTTAGCATCTCATTTTTACTCACTATTGTCATCTTGTCCTAAGTCTCTTTTTCTATTGCTGCCGTTGCCAGATTCTGATGTGTCCTTCACACTGAACCTCTTCCCAGATGGATATTCTATTGCAAAATCCTTTGAGGTTCGTCGTAATTTACATTTTACCTTTTTCTTAACCAAATATGAACAGCAAAAAATTTAATATATATATATATGAAGAAACAGGGCGTAAGCACATGCTCGCCTAATTGCGCAAGTATGAGTGTTTTAAAAGATGTATCCTAAGCAAATTGATATTAAAAGGTACATCGCTTAAAGCACTCGTGCTCACATAATTGCTTGAACATTTGCTCGCCTCCCGCGACCTTTCTCTCCCTATATATATATAATAGTCGATAGATTGAAGAAGTCTTAAGAACCATTTATTAGTCAGAATCCTACTAACTCTATTTATTTATCATGCCTTTTTTAGAATGATCTCAGAAACCAGACTAGCGTTCAAGAGGTTCCAAAGTTCTTACTTCCATATGATAGAACATCTGAGACTCTCTTCTCTGTGAGTATACTTTTAAATGTTTATATATTCTGTATTTATCTGTTTCAAGTACATCCTTTCATGGTATTAATTTATGTATTCATGCATTTGGAGGCAATTGAGTTTGGTCGATTGCCTGGAGATATTCTGGATGATATACCATGTAAGTACATTGATGGGACACTTGTGTGTGAGGTAAGTGATCAAAAGTCATAATTACCGCCTTAAGCCTTGTTAATATCAATGTAATGTGAAAAGTAGAGACCTAATTCCAATTATGGGATCCCTGAAGGTGCGTGATTACCGGAAGTGCACTTTTGAACCAGGAGCTAACGGTCCTTCAACGGATGGTTCTCCTGTTGCTAACAAAGTACATCTTAGGATGTCATTAGAGAATGTGGTAAAGGATATTCCACTAATTTCAGATGATGCTTGGACATATGGTGATTTAATGGTATGTATAAACTAAATTATTATCCTTCTCATCTAGTGAAAAAGGATAGACAGACTTAACACTTATATCATTGACTTTTGACTTTAGGAGGTGGAATCCCGTATAGTCAAAGCCCTACAGCCACAACTTTGTCTGGACCCCACTCCGAAGTTAGACAGACTCTGTAACAATTCTGTTTCATCTAAGGTAACGAATTTGAAATTTGTTTGAATCATCTTGGGCTGGTGGATTCTACTTCATTCGAACTCTGTTGAACTTTCTTTGCAGCTAAATTTTGCCCTTCCCCGTATGTTGAGGAAAAGATTAAGGCAGATACCAGAAGTTACTGCCACATCTAATGATAAGATCCGTGGGAAGAAGGCTTGTGTAGATAGATTGCCAGAAAGCTCAAACTGCACGTTGGGAGAGTTGGGGCCCATTATGGAGCAGCCCGTCGGTGAGAATCTTACTGCTCAGAATGGTGGCCCAAGCAATATGCTTCCCTTACGATCCAAGAGCTTAGTACCAGACACTTCTATTCCAACATCGTCCTTGGTATCTCACCAGTCGAAATATCAGGTAGGGGTTGGGAACACGAGAATCTTGCAGGGTCAAGGGTCAGGGCCTATTCTGAATGCACCAGGAGGCTCTCCTGTAGGGCAGGACATATTGAACTCATATACTGACAATATAAACACTGCCAAGAGGGAAAATCAAGATGGGCAACTATCTCCTTTATCCAGCTTGAATAAGAGGGTTAGATTGACGCAAATGGGCCTGAATGGTAATCAATTGCAGCATATTGGGCCACACATGGATGGGTTCCATGGATCAGATTCACACTGGAAAAACACAGTGTTACAGCAGCAGCAGCAAACAATTGCAAGAGGGCTTCAGTATGCAAATACTGGAATGCAAAAATATCCTCAGCAGATGTTTGAAGGGAGCTTTAGTCACGAGGCTGGGATGATGCCGGTCAATGTCGGCCAGCAAGGTGTAAGATATGGCTTAAAAGCGGAGTCCATGGAGACAGAAAGATTAGATAAGGCAGATCTTAGCCTGATGCGATCCGGTTTCCCTCAGGCTCCCTGGAATAATTTGGGTCAGCCTCTTGAAAATATTTCTAGAAAGGAGGACCAGTTACAGAAAAGAAAGTTAGCACAAAGTCCCCGAGTTTCTGCGGGGGGTTTACCTCAGTCTCCCTTGTCATCAAAATCTGGAGAATTCTCTAGTGGATCTGTTGGGCCCCACTTCGGAACTGTGCCAGCAACCACTGCACCTGGAACATCCCAAAACGAGAAAGCTGTGACCTCAGTTCATGCAGTTGGTGGCACGACATCTTTGACTTCAAGTGCTAATGATTCCATGCAGCGGCAGCATCAAGCTCAGAACACCGGGAAACGGAGATCGAACTCACTCCCAAAAACACCTGCAATGAGTGGAGTGGCATCTCCGGCTAGCGTTAGTAATATGGGTGTCCCACTTAATGCAAGCAGCCCTCCAGTTGGGACGCCACCTTTGGGAGATCAAATCATGCTTGATAGGTTCTCAAAGATTGATACGGTAACTGTGAGGTATTAGATCAAACTAACTTCTATTGCATTACAATACGATCAAAGTTTATGCGTCTTCTTTTTCTTTCTTTTTTTTTCAAATTTTGTCTCTGGCTCTATATGTAGAAGTGCTAAAAGTACAGAGCTTTCATGTATGTCTAATTTGTTTGTGTCTCAGGTTTAAACTCAATCAGAAAAAGAATAAGGTGGATGAGCGGCCCATTAAAAAAACGAACATGTATTCTTCTCAAGAACTGATGCTTCATCTGTCTAGTGATTCCATTAGTGAGAATTTGAAAGACGAAACTTGTAAGATGCCCTTGTCAAAGTCCCTTGTTGGTGGAAGCATGAACGTTTGCAAGCTTAGAGTCTTGAATTTTATTCCGGAGCACGTAGTGCAAGGTTGGTTTGTTGGATATGCCAAATTGTTATTTGATCTCTGGATGTGTTGTTGACTTATTCTTGTTGACATTTCCGTTCATCTGTCAGGAAACGGGTTTCCGGTTGCTAAATCACGAAGTAAAATGATCATGTCCGAGAAGGCAAATGATGGAACTGTAGCAATGTGTTATGGAGAGACAGATGAGAAAGATTACTTGTCAGTAGAGGAATATTTTCCTACACTGCCCAATACTGTGAGTTCCTCCAGCCGTATGTGTGTATATTTGAATCAAATACTAGTTTCCATTTTCTTATGCTATCAACCTTCTGTTGGGTGTTCCAAAGCATATATCTACGTTCTATAATCCATTAATAATTGCTAAGAGATAGAACTTACAAACCTATAGGTTTATATGTTTATAAACACTGTATGTACATATATTCAAGTACTATATTTTACATACATACTATAGCTATGAGAAATGGTTCAAACAGGATATTTTGGAAACTATGGGATTTAAAAAATAAAGAGATCTTTAAGAAATCCAATAAGTTTGAATACCTCATCCAAACTTACTCTAGTAGAATTTATCTATTAGGATTTCCTAATGTTGTAATACCTATGTTTGTTGTATTCGTCTGACTTGTGCATCTGACCTTTTCCTGTGACAGCAATTTGCTGACTTACTTGCAGCTCAGTTTTGTTCCACGGTATGTACAGCTATCATAATCATATACTCCCTTTGTCCCAGAAAGAATGACTAAAACACCAAAGTTCCACAATTTAAGAAAAACTACATTCGAGGAGAGAGACACATTTGAAGCCATATAACATTTGAGTACTTCCATAAAATTCTTCTTCTTTAAACATACACCACATATTTTTATTAAAATATGTACCCAAGTCATTCATTTGGGGCCAACGAAAAGAGTACCTAGCCTCATTCTTTTTATGACAAAGGGGGTATTAAAATTAAAGAAATATTCAGATTTTGAAAAGCCACTTCTTTATGCATTGAGCGTTGTTAACGGATGATGATGTTATCTGTTATGTGTATAGATGGTGCGTGAAGGATATACTATGGTGGAGGATCGTGTCGAACCAAAACCAATCAACATGAATGGTGCCACTGCCGGTCAACCTAATGCAGTTGAGATGCACCAAATTGCAGAAGCTGTTTCGCGCCTGCCATCTCATAATGAAGTTGCAAAGGCATCTAATAATAACGGTACCAATTTTTCATTAAATGCGTCCCAAAATATAGGACCAAACACAAGGATGCTACCTCCTGGAAACTCACAGGGGGGCTTACAGATCTCTCAGGGACTACTGCTTCCTGGAGGAATTTCAATGCAGAATTCTCAACCGTCTCTACAGCAGCAGCAGATGCACCATAACCAGCAACACTCGTTGCAACAGCAGCAGTTTCAGCGGGGGTCACCTTCATTAATGCTTGGTGGGGCCAATCCGCTGTCACATTTGCAGACTTCGAATTCAAACATGCAGCAGCAGCAGCTGGGTAGTATTAGCAGTACTCATAATAATCATATGGTGGTCAACAATAAAGCTTCCCCTCACCAACTTCAGATGTTACAGCAGCAGCAGCAGCAGCAGCAGCAGCAGCGAAAGATTATGATGGGACTTGGTGGAACTGTAGGAGGCGGCATGGGTGGCAATAATAATAACATGGTTGGAATTCAAGGCTTGGGGAATATGATTGGGGGCATGGCAGGAGGAGCTCCAAGGGGAGTGGGAGGTGGTATATCAGCAACTATGGGTGGTCCTATCTCAGGTTTGGCCAATGTTGTGGGTCAAAACCCGATGATGGGTTCCAATATTGGCAATATAATAACCCAGCAACTTCGCTCTGGGCAAATAACTTCCCAACGAGCAGCTATAATGGCATCAAAGCTGAGGCTGGCACAGAACAGAACTATAGCGGGGGTGGGCCCACAGTCAAGCGGTGTTGGCGGAGGATTGCCAGGAGGGGGAGGTAGACCGATAATGCATTCGGGCACTGGTACTGGTCTTTCAATGTTGGGACCCACACTCAATAGAGCAAATATCATGAATCCAATGCAGCAGCAGCGAACAGGGATGATGGCAACAATGGGCCCACCAAAGTTGATGGCAAACATGAACCTTTACATGAACCAACAGCAACAGTTGCAGTTACAGCAGCAGCAGCAGCAGATGCAACAGTTACAGCAGCAACAGCAGTTGCAGCAGCAGCAGCAGCAGCAGCAGCAAGAAACAAGCTCCGTTATATCGGGTCCACAGGTGGGCTCGCCATCAACCATGGGAGGAGTCCAGCAGCAATCACAACAGCAACAGGCTCCTAGCCCACAGCAGCAAATGAGCCAGCAGCGCACACCGATGAGCCCACAACTAAGTTCAGGGGCCATGCATCATCCCATGAATCAAGAAGCTTGTCCACCACCAGCAAGTCCTCAGCTGAGCTCACAAACCATGGGCTCTGTTGGTAGCATCACGGCAAACTCTCCTATTATGGACCTGCAAGGTGTCAACAACCCTACTACTGCCACCTCTGCTGGAGGAAACTCATAGTTAATTAATGTAAGAGGCTAATGTAAGCTGTAAACCATTGGTGAAAATTGAGGCATTTATATTTGTTCGTCTTTTTCTCAAATGGGTAGCTAAAGTGCATTTGCAAAGCTGTGTAAGCCCAAGCCTGAGCCCGCTCATGAATAAGTCTTAGAAAAGCTATCTTGTTGAGTCGATGAAAGTACATAATTTGTTTCTCTTTCTGGACCCAGTAATATTATGGAGACTTTATACTATGAAATAATGTGTAGGATTTTTGGCATTTCCATTTTAAGATGTAAAGCAGTTACTTTATTTTAGCAAATTGATTGTCAATGTAATACTCCTAGGATCATGTTCACTGCTAAAGGATGCTGAAAAACGAAATTTTTGGGGATTTATCGGTTTCCAGCAGTGATTATACTTTCATAGAGGAATTATGACTTTCTTTAAAAGTATTTGGTGACTAGAACAAATATGAAGAAGTTATGGGATGTGGATGATCCATCAAGAATAAAGTGGATGAAGCTCACAAATTTGTATACAAGGCAAGGAAGTTCCTCAACGTTGCTCTATAGAATTTCGATATTAGAGAAAATAAAGTGGATGTTTGGATATGTCAAGGTTGCAATTTCACTAGGGTGTTAGGCTCTTTTAAAGCTTAAGTTTAGTTCGTTTAAAACTTAGTTTGATTAGTTTAATGAATAGAATTTGAATAAATTTTGATAAATATTTTAAATTATTCATAAAAAAACTCGAATTCAATTTATTAAAAACTCGATAAAAAGTCTGTTTAGTTAAACAAGTCAAGTTCAAGCTTGAATTTATTTTTTTTCCACCCAAACAAATCGAGCTCAAAAGCCTAGATCATCAAAACTCAGCTCGTTTAAACTGCATAGAGTGCCATACAACATTGGTAGCATATTTCAAATTCTTTCTTGCTTCAAGGAGCAGGTAATACTTCCACCTCTACACCAACTCCATTTCAATTTCTCATATTTATTGAGAGATAACTATGTTTGGAGAATAATAAACAACAATTTAGGTATTATTACGAAACATTTTAATCAATGCCTTCACAATAAAATCAAATCTTGCATTGAAATTTCTCATGCTCCATCCTCACATGGCTTCTAGTAATATCCTTCAAAGTAGGGCAACCAGAGAGGGCCATGGTGAGCTCAAGCTCATCTTTCAGCATTTCAATCACTTGTCTCACACCATTTTCTCCCTTTGCTGCCAACCCATAAACCACTGGCCGTCCAATCTGCAATTATGAAAACTAACTTGAGTGCCACAAAATATCAAGAGACAGCGTGAGTGTGTGTGTGTGTGTGTTCCATAATATTACCAGAACAGCATCTGCACCAAGTGCTAAGGCCTTGAATATATCTGTTCCCCGCCTCACTCCTCCGTCAAAGAAGATGGGGATTTTGCCTCCAACAGCATGGACGACCTACACCACCATGATTTAAGAATTAACTCTTTCCGAATACAAACTAATAATACTAGAGGAGAAGAAAGAAAAGAAAGAGTAACAGGACAATAACAGAAGAATAAAGAAAAATAGTCAACTATGAGAAGCAGAATTTAGATATCACCTCTTCCAGAACACTAATACTAGCAGGAGAATAATCTAACTGGCGAGCGCCATGATTGGAGACAATAATTCCAGCAACTCCTACTTCCAAAGCTCTTATTGCTGCCAAATTTATAGTACCAATGTCCATTAACAGACTTGTCATACTCAACTGCATACTTCTTAGATAATAACGTTGAGGAATGGAAATAAGATGCTTTCAAGTTTGAAGATATGACCTTACCATCTTCACCAGTGAGTACCCCCTTAATCAGAATTGGCAAGTTTGAGATTGATTTTAACCACTCTACATCCTGCAGATTAAGTTTATTGTGGAATTTTAAAACGTCCAAGTGTTGAGCAATATTGGTTATGTTTTTCTGCCCAAATATCTGTACAATGTTATTAAACATAGAGGCTACTACTCTGCATAGCTACTAAATGGCTCTTTATTCGGTGGCAGTATACTTCCTACTATTAGTTACTGCCAAGTTCCAAGCATGTATATGTTTGTGCAAGATTAACATGTTACAGATTTCCTTGAAACCAAATCACAAGGTAGTTAAAGTATTATAATGTATACCTTCCAATCTAACGAAGCATCCAAACTCCCTGACGCAAATGCTTCGAGATTCGAGCCCTTATCCTGCAAACATAATTGATTAATATAAATTAGTACACTAAACTCCATATTTCAAGCTCATCTATGCAATTGAGTAGGACAGATGTGTACCTGCACAGACACTATTCAGTGCAGGTAAAAATTCCATATATGGATTTCAAAAGCAGAAACAGAAACTTCCACTTACATTGTGAACTTCAGTTGACAAGAGACCTTCAAAATTCTTCAACTGAGGTGCAATCATGCTGCAAAAATATTTCATTTATTCAAGAAATTGAGCATCATAGTTGTGAGGATTATATTATGTACAAGTAGGATATGAAATTTTACTTGTTCTTTATGTCTGCCTCTCTCCGACCAAGTCTTGGAACATCAGCAGTAAGAACAATAGCCTTGAACCCACTTCTTTCAGCTCTTTGCACCATCACAGCCGTTATGTCCCGTCTCTTGTATACCTACCAATGGATGGGTTAACAGATTAAGCATTAGGCACCAACAAATGCATCACTAGAAGGAAAAGAAACATCCTCCCTCCGTCCCAATTTCAGTGATCATTTTTCTATTTTGGGGCATATCACATCGAGTGACCGTTTTCCACTTACCAATTCACAAATAGATCAATCTACCTATATTATCCTTGTAATAGAAAAATCAAATTAGAAACTTTGTGGATCCCATTCTACATATCGTATGCATAAGTTCAAGTATATAATGAGACAGAAATTTAAGGTCTTGTCAAGTACTTCTCTTTCTTAAGCAATGTGCCAAGTTAAGGAGGTCACTTTTAGTGGGATGGACGGAATACTCGTATCAATCAACACTGCTTAATAAAGGTATAAAATTAAGAATTAATAAAGAAAAGTTTGAGTTTACATATAACTGAAAGAAGCGAACAGCACTGCAGCTGGAAGCAACCTCCTCTACGGTGCAGGTAGACATGAACGACAATGCCTGAAATGGAGAAGAAGTCGTTAAAATTTAAGTGCCTAAGATTACGAAATGAGCCTTGAGTTATTAATAAATTACCATTATGACGTTACATGAACCAGCTGCTCTGGCTGTTGCAACCTCCCCTGGTACAAGCAAGTAACATATGTCATTAATGACGTCAAATCAAACTGTCAAAAAAAAAAGGTGTAAAGGAGAGAGGAGCTAGACCTTGAGGGTGTGCCAACTGATGCATAGCAGTTGGAGCAATCATTATGGGAGCTGAAGTACTGTAACCCAATATGGTACACGACATATCTATTTTGCTCACGTCTACAAGAATTCTTGGCCTAATACTGATGGTATACAAAATTACTGATGTTAAAATAGCATTCACCAATTATCTCTCCCTCTGTTCCACAAACCCCCAAAAAAAAAAAAAAAAATCACATTTGAAAATGAAAATAAAAATAAAAATGTTCCACAAAAGAGCTCCATTTTTAATGATAATAATATAAAATGACACAATGTCCTAAAGTTTAACATCACAATTTTACTTTCATGCCATTAGTACACCAATATTTGGGGTAAGAGGTGATAAATTACATTGATAAAATTTTCAAATTTTGTAAATTGAGCTATTTTTGTTAAAAGGAGTAACTAGTAAAAATAAGAGCTGAGAAACCTTACGTGATTCTATGAAAAGCTTCCACATTCTCTTTTAGTGTGTGCTGGTCGTCAGCACCCCCAGAGTAAAAGTCATAATACATCTTTGGGAGGACTTGCCTTGCCAGTTCACAAAAGTCATTCACGTTGACTGGATGAGCAGCCATTTAATTAACCCTGCATCAATGAATGAATAGAGTTCAAAAGACTGTAAGAGTGAAACTGCATAGTCTTTAAGAAAAATAATTAGGTAGCTTTTCTCCAGATCTATCTATCTACATCCTTTCGTGGTTTCTTAGGTGGCTTCCAATCCATCATTGCCCTACTATATATTCGGTTGATCAACTAGTAGAATCAAACAATCTATTTAGAATAGGCTCGGTAACATGTGCAATCTGTGATGCTGACTAACTAAACTTCTCTTACTAGATATTGTGCACAACTTTTTGTGTTTTTCAGCTCACCGTTTTGTATGACTGCTTTAACCTCTCGTAAAAGCACGGTATTTTGCAAAGATAACTATTAATAACCGATCAAATTGGATTTATTCGTTAACTTGACATAATAAAAAAAATATAACAAAATCCATCAATGATCACAAGAGTATCGAAGAGATTAATTTTGATAGAAAATAAATTTCAATGACGAGCAACATCCATCATAGAAGATATTACAACCCAAATTCATTTATTTTCAGCATGACAGCAGAATTCATTCAAATTCTTTAGGTAAATTAAGTAAACAATACTCCAAAAACACATACGCACACCTCTCATTGTTGTATAGTATGTTACTACTGTTTGCGAAATTGTACCTGAGCAACTTTTGATTGAGCTGGAAGAAACACAGATATAAGAAATTAATAAAACTAGGTTGAAGAAATGATCGAAAAAACAACAGATAATAATATTGGTAAGAGACTATAGCTAGAGACAGAGACGGGAAGTAGCCGACTTCACGTTTTGTTGTCTGTTACTGTCAACAGCGATGGGCCTTATTTTGGACCACAGCATGATAGACCCCAACAAAGATTTTACAAACAAACATAAAACTGATACGGAAAAACTATAGGAGGCCCAAGCCCATTGAATCGGTTGAAATTTTAAAAGAACCGGTAAATGGTAAAAACAACACCCTTTTTATTTTCAAAGTGTTCATTATTAATATTTTTTTCAATTGAATAAAATTTATATATCAACATTTCTATTAAATATAGGACATTGAATCATTTAAGTTTTTAAATAAATTATGTGATTATATAAGGAAGAGTATTATTTTTATCACATAAAATATTTTTTAATAAATATTCTGCTCAATTAGTTGACCACTTAATAAAAATTTGTTTGTCGGGGATTCAACGTTTTTATTATTTGTAAAAGTAGTGCGAATTAATCTAGCAACGTGAGAGCAAGATCTCATATAAAATTGAATACTTCCAACACTACACCGCCTCCATTTCAATTTATAATGATATCAGATACTACTGTATATTGTGCAATACCAATGTTTGTTTGTTTTTTTATTCTCTTTTTTTTTTTTGGGAAAGATGCAGTAGCAATGTTGGAGAGTGCCAAGTAACAAACAATTTACGTCTCATTACTAAATACCATAATCAATGCCTTCACAATAAATTCAAATCTTGCATTGCAGTTTCTCATGCTCCATCCTCACATGGCTTCTAGTAATATCCTTCAAAGTAGGGCAACCAGAGAGGGCAATGGTGAGCTCAAGCTCATCTTTACTCGTCTCACACCATTTTCTCCTTTTGCTGCCAACCCATAAACCACTGGCCTCCCAATCTGCAATAATCAAAGCATAAAATTTGAGTTCTTAGTCGATTTTCCAACTCCTCAAATTTAAATTGTGATATCAATTTCTGAAGCAAAAAAAAACTTTATAACCAGTAATAATGTTTACGTAGTTCACAACATTGAGTATTTGCCAAAATCAAAAACATTCACATTAATTTTGAATTCTAGGATTTCACAAATTGACAAAATCCTATTGTTCATAATGTTACCAGAACAGCATCTGCACCGAGTGCCAAGGCCTTCAATATATCTGTTCCTCGCCGCACTCCTCCATCAAAGAAAACTGGGATTTTCCCTCTAACAGCATGGACCACCTGCAACACCATGATTTGCTAATGTCTTTCAGAATACAACGTAACAAAATTATATATGAGTTTAAGGAATATAAATATTCGATACAATCACAATATTCTCATTTATGTAATAAACTGAAAACAAAAAAATCCTAAAGAAATCATCAAATATGACGAGCAGAATTTGGATATCACCTCTTCCAGAACGGTAATACTAGCAGGAGAATAATCTAGTTGGCGAGCGCCATGATTGGAGACAACAATTCCGGCAACTCCTACTTCCAAAGCTCTTATTGCCCAAATTTATAGTATCAATCTCCATTAGCAGAATTGTCATATTCAACTGCAGACTTACTAGATAATGGTAGGGAATGGAAATAAGATGCTTTTGAGTTTGAAGATATGACCTTACCATCTTCACCAGTGAGGACACCCTTGGCTACTAATCCGTGTAACTACTAAATGGCTCTTTAATCAGTAGCAGTATATTTGCTACTAGTTACTTCCAAGTTCCAAGTGTGGGATATGTTTGTGCAAGATTAACATGTTACAGATTTCCTTGAAACCTTATCATATGGTTGTTGAAGTATTATATTGTATACCTTCCAATTTAACGAAGCATCGAAACTCCCTGATGCAAATGCTTCGAGATTCAAGCCCTTATCCTGTAAACAGAATTGATTAATACTTATAAATTAGCACATTAAACTCCATAATTTCAAGCTCATCTATGCAATTGAGTATGGCAGATATACACCTGCACATTGACACTACTCAATACAGGTAAAAATGCATAGATTTTAACAGTGGCAGTAGAAACTTCTACTCACACTGTGAACTTCAGTTGATAAGAGACCTTCAAAGAGACCTTCAAAATTCTTCAACTGTGGTGCAATCATTCTGCAAAAATTATTTCATTTATTCAATAAAGGACAACAATTTCAAAGGATTTTAGGATTGAGTGTCATAATTGTGAGGATTTTATTATGTACAAGTAGGATATGAAATCTCACTCGTTCTTTATGTCTGCCTCTCTCCGACCAAGTCTTGGAACATCAGCAGTAAGAACAATAGCCTTGAACCCACTTCTTTCTGCTCTTCGCACCATCACAGCCGATCACAGCCGTTATGTCCCGTCTCTTGTATACCTACCAATGGATGGGATAACAGATTAGCTTCAGGCTCCTACAAACTGCATCTTAAGAAATAAAAGAAATATCCTCCCTCCGTCCTAATTTCAATGACCACTTTTCTACTGTGGGGCATATCATATTAAGTGATCGTATTCCACTTACCAATTCACAAATATATCAATTTGATTATATTATCCTTGTAATAGAAAAGTCAAAATATAAATTTTGTGGATCACATTCAACACATCATATGTATTAGTTCAAGGATATAATGGGACAAAATTTAAGGTCTTGTCAAGTACTTCTCTTTCTTAAAAAATGGGCCAAGTTAAGGAGGTCACTTTTAGTGGGATGGATGGAACCCTCGTATTAATCAACACTGCTCAATAAAGGTAAAAAATTAAGAATTGATATGGAAAAAGTTTGAGCTTACATATAACTGAGAGAAGCGAACAGCATTGCAGCCGGAAGCAACCTCATCCACGGTGCAGGTGGACATGAACGACAATTTAGTGCCTAAGATTACGAAACGAGCCTTGAGTCCTGAATAAATTACCATTATGACATTACACGAACCAGCTGCTCTGGCTGTTGCAACCTCCCCCAGTATAAGCAAGTATTATATGCCATTAATGAAGTCAAATCAAACACAGTCAATAAAAAAAAGGCGTAAAGGAAAGGAGGAGCTAGACCTTGAGGGTGTGCCAACTGATGCATACCAGTTGGAGCAATCATTAAGGGAGCTGAAGTACTGTAACCCAATATGGTACACGACATATCTATTTTGCTCACATCTACAAGAATTCTTGGCCTAATACTGATGTTATACAGAATTACTGATGTTAAATTAGCGTCTACTGATTATCTCCCCCTCTGTTCCACAAATATAAATCACATTTGAAAATAAATAAGAGATGTTCCACAAAAAGAACTCCATTGTTAATGATGATAGTATAAAATGGCACAATGTTCCCAAGTTTAACATCAACATTTCACTTTCATGCAACCAGTACACTGATATTTGGGGGAACAGTGATAAATTATATCCATAAAGTTTTCAAATTGTGTAACTTGGTCTATTTTTATTGAACGGAGGAAGTAAGTAAAAATAAGAGGTGAGAAACCTTACGTGATTCTACGAAAAGCTTCCACGTTCTCTTTTAGTGTGTGCTGGTCGTCAGCACCCGTAGAGTAATAGTCATAATATATCTTTGGGAGGACTTGTCTGGCCAGTTCATGAAAGTCATTCACGTTGGCTGGATCAGCAGCCATTTAATTAATCTGCATCAACAACAAGTATAATCAATAGAGTTCAAAAGACCGTAAGAGTGAAACTGCATAGAGCTTTTAAAAAAATAATCAGGCAGCTTTCCTCCAGATCTATCTATATCCTTTCGCGGTTTCTTAAGGTGGCTTTCAATCCATTATTACCCTACTATTTATGCAAACTAGTAGGATCAAAGAAAATATTAATAATTGGCTCATAACCATCGATGTGCAATCTGTGATGCTAACTAAACTTCTCAGTTCACCATTTAGCATGACTGCCTTAAACTCTACTACTACGAGAAATTCCGTTAAAAAGCACGGTATTTTGCAAAGATGATCAATAACTGATCAAATTGGACTTATTTGTTAACTTGACAAAAAAATTACAAATCCATTAATCATCACAAGAGTATCAAAGAGATTATTTTTGCTACTAAATAAAATTTAAGGATATTAGAGTTTATATGAAAATATAAACAATAAACATAATATAAGAGGAAGCCATTTACTGAAACAATATAAGAACAAAACTATATTAATATGACTTGAGAATTATAGAGTAAACCTTATATAGACATACTTAACTTATGGACCAAGCTATGATAGCTTACGGGGTCAAGTACACAATCCAATTCTATATTGTATACTAATTAATACTAATATCATAAATACTAAAATATTAATACCATAAATACTAGAATATTAATATTAATAATATTAATATTCTCTAACATCCTAAAAGCCTTATAGTCATGACTTTTAGCTTGTTACATAAACTTCACCAAACCAATGACAAAGATGCAAGCGAAAACCAATAATATAATCAAGGATTTAACGAGGATTTATCAAAATTTTAACGAGGATTTAACAAGAATTTATTGAGGATTTAACAAGGATTTAACGAGAATTTATCGAGAATTTAACGAGGATTTAACAAGAATATAACAAGAATTTATCGAGAATTTAACCAAGAATTTAATGAGAATTTCATCAATAACTTAATGAGACCCAATGTTAGTAAAGGCGTGACCTCCTCCCATACTTGATCGCAAATTGAGCAAGACCCAATTGTACAAGCTAAAACAATCCAGACCATGTCTCTCCCTTTGCTGGAGACGAACAACATATATTCAAACTTTCTTTCTTCTTCTCTCTCCAGATTTCTCTCCATAAATGTTAGAGATTGTGATAACGAAAAGTCCAGTAGCAACGGCGACAACAAAAGCGACTAGGATTTATGATAGGCTCTTGATACCATATTAGAGTTTATATGAAAATATAAATAATAAACATAATATAAGAGGAATCTATATACTGAAACAATATAAGAACAAAACTATATTAATATGATTTGAGAATTATGAAGTACATATGAGGCATACTTAACTTATGGACCAAGCTATGACAGTTTACGGGCCAAGTACGTAATCTAATTCTATACCGGATACTAATTAATACTAATACCATAAATACTAAAATATTAATGCCATAAATACTAATATTATAAATACTAAAATATTAATATTAATAATATTAATATTAATATTCTCTAACAAGCAACATCCAATCATAGAGATATTACAACCCAATTGATATATTTTCAGCATGAAAACAGAATTCATTCAATTCTAGATGTAGATTAAATAAAGAATACTCCCAACACACACACACATGTACTTATTACTACTGTGCGGAAAATTGTACCTTGGCAGCTTTTGGTTGAACTGAAAGAAAAACGAGGGATATGTCACATAGGAAAACTGAAGCAGATGCAAGAAGTTAATAAGACTATAGGTAGAAGAAATGATCAATACAAAGAAAATATATAGATCAGAGATTAGACGGAGGAAGCTGACTTCACGTTTCATTCTGTTACTCTCAGCAATGATGACGAAGCCATGGGCCTTATTTTGGACCACAGCATGATAGACCCAACAAACATTTACTAACATACAAGCATAAACCTGATACGGAAAAAACTATTGGAGGCCCAAGCCCATTACATGTCGAAATGACGGTCCTTTTTCTCTTGTATATTAATCTCACCTCAGCGGCTCCGTAAGGCTGAGCACAAAACCCACAAAAACGGATCATTTAACCCGATTTGAATTTGGTATAAAAAAAATTTAACCCAATACATAATACATATGCGGGTGCGGATTTAGTACAAACTCTCATCAAATCCATACCAAATTCATAGTTATGTACGTTTTTTATAAAGTTGTTTAGTATCTATATAATATGTATATAGAGGTGCACAAAAGGAGCGGCCTGGCAGACCTAGGCCCAGGCTTGCCAAGACCGGTTTTTTCCTCAAAAAGACCAGGCCAGGCCGGACCTCCAGGCCAGGCCTTTTTGTGCATCTAAGCAAGATATAAGCAACTGAGCAAGATACAAGCAACAAAGCAAGATTACAAGCAAAGATAACAACTGAACAAGATACAACCATCAACGCAATGTACATAGCTACATACCAATGTGAGCAAGGTTGCTTATTCTTTTCCCTTTTTCTTCCATTGTTGAACTCTAGCTTTTCTGTCAAGCTTTTCATCAAACACCTTTAATACATAACAAGGTAACAACTTAACAATTATTACTGGTGTTTACATAACAACTTAATAAGCAAATGATATACTACTTCATCAATTAAAGTACTAAACCACAAAAAAAATATGATTAATTTCGTAAAATAATATGGGATTCCTAAACATTGAATTTCAAATTTAAAAATAATAATAATAAAGATAACTTTTTGAATTATGAATTTGATTTCTCCAATTTCCCCTTCAATTGGACATATCCATGATTTAGATTTAGGTCTAAAGAGAGAAAGGGTGATAGATATAGAGAGATAAAGGTATGTATTACCTGATCTAGTCAGGAAACAACAACGATAAGCCGGTTGAAGGTTCGGCGATGACGGCGAGGGACCGTCCGATCATCGCCTCATCGAGTCAACAGTGAGAAAGGGTCCAAGACTCCAAGCTTTGTTCAATCGATTGGGGTCCAAGTCATCGATCAGAAAGGGTCCAAGGGACTGAAGGAGAGAACTCGATTGCTCAGTTCAATCGATTGGAAACTCGGTTGTCTATCTCACCTCGGCAGTCGCAATACGCAGTCGGCTTTCAGCAGTGGAATGGAAGTAGAAGTTTATGTATTATTAATATTTGTTTATATCCTAATTATTAAATGTCCTGGGCCTAGATAAGGAATTGGGCTTCCTATCAACTTATAAAGACTGGGTTGGGACTGCATAGGTGATATTTAGCATAGGACTGAAGACTGCATAGGACTGGCCTGGGTGACTGCATTAGGGACCAGGCCAGGCTTTGGTTGAGACAGGTCCAAAGACTTGACCGGACCAGACCAGTCTTCGGGCTGGACTTTTTTCAAAAATGATGGACTGTTAGGCCTGTTCAGGCTTTGCAAAGACTGGACCGGTCTTAGCCGGACCAGGCCTTTCACCAATCTCTGACCTGGCTGGGCCGGTCAGTCTTTCGGGCCTCAGTCCAATTATTCATCTCTATATATATACTTGATTGAGATTGTATAGCTTGAGCCAAAATACTGTGCTCATTTCTGTTACCAAAGTTTCATCAACTTTATTGGATTCAATTCATGTATCATTTTTTTGTATATGTATTTTATGTATATTAGTGATGTATCTCAATTTTTTTTTCTTATATTTGTAATTTTTTAGATTTAAACATTAAAAACTTGTAAAATACCATAAACATTTTAAATTATGATTGTATCAACCATGGAGTTTTGTAATGAAGTTGTAACATATTTTGGTTAATCCGTAACCCGCACCAATCTGCACCAAGCCTGAACTAATCTGCAAGTAATTAATTGGATACAATTATTAAACTCTTTCAAACCAGCACTACAATTTTAAATACGGTAATGCGAGTTTAAGTTAAAGTCACATCAAACCAACCTATACTCTATCCTAACTCTACACATTTTTTTTGTGTGTAAATGCCTTCTAAAGTACCGAAACTATAATTAAACCAGGATTTTAGCTCCCTTTATTATACATTTCACATAATTTTATGTAATAAATTAAAAATATATAGTTTTAACTAATATAATTAGAATTAAAATATACTTCTTCCGTCTTAAAAATGAAGACTAAAGACATAATTTTTTTTGTCCTAAAATGAAAGACCAAACACATAAATCAAAGAGATTATTTGGTGTATATTTAAATAAGAAAAGTTTTACGGAGAGAAATAAATTCTATGTGCTGCAGAATAATTCTTTCATATTAAAAATAATATTTTTTAATTTGCGTACATTAGGTAATTTGGTCTTTCTTTTTTAGACATAGTGAATATCATTTAATTTTAAATATTGAGTTGTATCGTTGCTCTAAAAGTAAAAATAATCTAATATTTTTCCAATGCCTGATGAACATATGAATTTTCTATCAAATTTTTAATAATTTTTATGAATATTTTACAGTAAAAATATTTTTAGCAATTTTAATTTTTTTTAGAGTTAAACTCTATAACATGAGTCATCTATTAACATATTATGTTCAATACAAACATACATATTAAAATTAAAAAGTTCGTGTACTGAGTGAAATTGTGTGAAATGTAGGATGGATAAAAACCAAATCTCCAAACGAGATCCATAGTTTCTAAGATTTCTCAAATCCACCCAACCATAATAAATTTCTTCATGGTTTTACATTGAAAAATACTTTAATAAAATAAATTATTTAATTTTCAAATTTTATTAATAAAAAACGTGTTGTCATATCAAACACAACTGATTCGCTTTGTAGTTTTCACTTGCACTATACATTTTTACAATTATAACTACTAGAAAATTATCTGTAGTAAACATGTAATGCTAACACACCCATCCCAAAATAGAAGCCAACAAACCCTCCCCCAAAACAAATCCCTTCCCCCCCACCCACCAAACACACACAC